>CABFOQ010007077.1:8335-19883 GCA_900660455.1 Gephyroberyx darwinii
CACACACACACACACACACACACACACACACACACACACACACACACACACACACACACACACACACACACACACACACATCTGATGCCTACCAAATCACTTCCAGCTTCAAGGCTCATTGGTGTGGTTTCTTAGATGATCCAGGCCAGTTTGTGATGCATTGCTACTGTTGAAATTCCCAGGGTTGTGTGTGTGTCTGTGCTTGAACTGCAGCTGAGCCTGCGCTCTGAAAAAATGAAAAAATGCCTATGTGTGTGATGAACTACATATGGAAGTGTTGCAGGTGCATCACAAATCTCCTAGCAATATGGAGGCCCAGTGGACAATGGTTGTACACAAATAATGGCGAAATATATAACATATATATATATATAAGAACCAAAAAAAAGTGATATACCTAAAACAGATTGTTGTGCTCTGTCTGTATGTCCATTCAATAATGTAGTAAAAGGGTTAGTGAAAGTGAATAATATGATCAGGTAGAATCGTTTCCAAATGTAGGTTACTGGGACTCATTAAACTGTTTTTTACACAGTGATGATTAGCTGACTAAATGCTATGATTTGTCAGATATTGCTAAAGAGCTGAGGACCTCCACTACGACCACCAGAGGGTGTGTTACATCACCTAAAGCCCTTGACCTCCATTCCAGTTACCTTATGTAAAATGATAAATAAACTAAAGTTCTTCTTCTTCAGTGTGACACGGTCCTGTCTCTTTCTGTCCTCTGTCTCCTTGTTCCTATATTCCTATACGAACAGAGGTCAGTATGAGGTGGGGTGAGATTTGATGGCACCTACCATCATAACACAAATTATAAGTATACATTTTGCAACACTCACTTCCATATGGATTTATTTGTATGCCAATGGCGACCCCTGTAGGTGGCAATATGCACATGCACTGTTTACGTATTTACACAACCATAAACTGTACACACAGATACATGTTACTCATGCATCCACATACTGTACATGAATTCAGTGTCTGTGTGTGTGTGTGTGTGTGTGTGAGAGAGAGAGAGGGGGGGTTCTAGGGACCTACCACTCATTCATTTTCATTTAATTTTTTAATTAAGATTTTTGCTCATGATGATCTTCATTTAAAACAATATACCTAAACTATCATTACAACCTGGATCGGGAGAGTAAATCAAGATGGCTCGATGCTTCTACTTCACAGTCAGACCACAACCTAAATGCCTAAACTACACTGGCATCAATTCACAGGAGGAGTCATCTTGCAAAACCTTTTCAAAAGCAATGCGTAAAAACATCAATGGTGCAGAAAAAACCCCGAGAACATCTAGGAATCAGTAGGCTGCTCTCACTGTGGCAACAGTCAGTGTTCAAGACTCCACCATCAAAAGAGACTGCAAAATGGGATTCATGGCAGAATACCACTGCTCACTGTGAAAAACATGATTTCTTGTCTCAGGTTTGTCAAAAAGTACCTGGATGATCCTCAGCAATTCTGAAACTATGGTCTATGAGCAGCAAAGTCAAAAGTGTACATCGGTGGACATCGGTCTTGTCATGTTGGGTGAAAAATACACTGCATTCCACAATAAAAGCCTCATAACAGTCAAACATGGTGACAGTAGTGCCATGGTTTGCGGATGCTTTGCTGTATCAGGACCTGGATGACTTGCCCTTATTCAAGGAACCATGAATTCTGCTCTGTATCAGAGAATACTAGAGGCAAGTGTCATGCCATCTGTCCCAGAGCTGAAGCTGAGGTGGAACTTGGTCATGCAGCAAGGCGATGATCTGAAACACACACACTACCACATCCTGGTGGTAGAAGAAGAAGAAATTTAAAGTTTTGGAATGGCCTTGTCAAAGTCTAGTGAAAATCCCATTGAGATGTGGCAGGACCTGAAACAAGCATTTCATGCTTGAAAGCCCACTGAGTTAAAACAGTTCTGCATGGATGAGTGGTTCAGAATTAATCCATGGTACTGCGAGAGACTGATCAATTCTCCAGGAAATGTTTGGTTGCAATTTGGTTGCTGCCAAAATGAGCTGTTACCAGTTATTTAGTCTAAGGGAGTTATAACGTTTTCACATTGAATATGAAAAGAAAGAGAGTCTTTTGAATTTGCTCAACCTTTATAAATGTAGAGCTATGGTCAGAGCGGTGCTGGGTGCCTAAACTGAGCCTACCGTCCATGCAAAGTATAAGCAAAGTAAGTAAATAAATAAGTCTTCCCTAAAACATTTGCAATACACAAAAAAAAATCATGAATAGAAAAATGGTATGACTATAGGCATAGTAGTCTTTTCTTTCCTCTTGTTTATATGGGATCATGACAGAGTTCACAGTAAATTGCAGCATAGACGTTAAATTGATTTATTGACCCTGCAAGCATATCCTTTGAATTTGGAATCAAGTGAGTATAAGAAATCCCAGATCTGGATCGCCACCAAAATCGAATCAATTGTTCCTTGACCCATGCCCTGATTGTCCATGCAATTTTATGGAAATCTATTCATAGCCTTTTGAGATATTCTGCTGACAGACAGACAGACAAGCTAACTAACAGGGGTGAAAGTGAGCAAACGATGGGCAGTAACCTCTGTGATGTGGAATTTAGTTTAAAAACAGAAGAGAAAACTGAGGTCAAAAAAGCAACTGTGATATCATTGTAAAACAAAACACACTAGGCATTGCAGATTTCATTTGTGTGACATTGGTTTAAATATTTCAGCTTTACATATTCATCATCATATTCATGATGGTATATAGACATTTAGTTCATGAGGAACATTGTACACAAGACTTGAAAACAAATGACTCTGTTCTCATGTATTCTGGGCTGTTTCTCCACATATTAGATGGTTCTGTCCACTCTCATTATAGAGGGTATGTAGCACCTATTGTAGTTTTTTTACATAACTGTGTTAAATGTCATTGCTATTTCCATTCAGATGACTTTGAAAACTATGAATATTATGACAGAGATACATTACTGTATGTGTTATCAGTGAAGAATATTTGTGCATTAACGTTCCATGCCTTGTTACTTTAATGAAAAGGCCATTGATAGGCCAGTGGATTTCAGTGGAAGAGAAGGCCAACTAGTCTTCAGTTGAAGGAGCTAAATATATTTCTAACTACAATTTCTGTGCATGATTCTAACAACACTGGTTTGTATTGCAAGTGGGTCTATTAAAAGTCATGGAGGGACTTTTTGAATGCTGAGCCCTGCTAATGTTAAAAAGTTTGTACTTCCCTTAAACTCATTGAGAATTATGTACGTGTGTGTGTGTGTGGGTGTGTGTGTGTGTGTGTGTGTGTGTGAAAAGGGGGGCGTGACTTATCAGTGATGTGCTACTGTCTGTCTGTTTTAATTATTAATATTTGTAAATATTGTCAGTAAATTTTTCCTCACCCCAACAGACGGCTTTGAACTCGTCTCTGGAGGCTTTGCACATAATCTTCTTCACTGCGCTGCCGTCCTCGCCTGTCACATCTCTCTTGCGACCACGACAATCAGCTGGTGTAAGTAGACCGAGTGTATTTACCTGCATAGGAATGTCAAGGTGATAGAGGGGAGGGGCTATGAGAGCAGAGTGAGTCTGAACACCCATCATATGGAAGTTGCTGTGGGATTGCTGGTGTTCTACAGCGGCAGTACATATTTATAAACCTTGATGCTGTGTATTTCCCTTTACATAGCTTACCTTTCAGCTGGATAGTAATGCTCACATGGGAGACTAAGACACTGACTTTTTATCCATCTGATCCAAACATCCTAGAATCATCCCATCCTAATCCGCCCACTGTATGAAAATGTTTAGACACTAAAATATGTGATATAATATTGTGATTCAGATCTTTTTACCATAGATGGATGATATCTCTGTGCCTCTTAGATGACATTTAAACTGGGGAAATTTGATTTTCATGTTGAAATATTAGGAACACCAACGCCTGACCCGGGGTTAAGCCAGGTCGTCGCTCCGGTGTGAAAGGCCTATAATAGTGAGTTGCAACCCCCTTTGCACAATCCACTAAGATCCCTCTGTAACCTGCCACCCCTTCATCGACATCCCACCTTCATTCACCTTCATTACTGTAATATATTTAACAGGTTAAATCCAAAAGTGATCTTACCTTTGACCAGGATTCACCTGGTCACTTGCAATGAAAGGAACAGGTGAGTAAACTGTGTAAACAGCTCAATGTTATTTAATCAAAATCAAAAATATATTTATGATATATTTATATGATTCTATGATATTTATGTGTTTTCATATGCCAAATCCATTTGCTAATATGGTCATTTTCTATTTTTATATATATCATATATAGGGGTAAACCACTGGAGGATATGAAACGATACTCAGAGAATTTGAAACGATATTAAGGGAAAAAAACATGGTTATGGATATGAATGAAAAAGAACCAATAAGGCAAGCAGCTAGAAGAGACAGGCAAGCTACTAAAGGGAATGAAAAAACAACTGGAGGGGAAATATTGGGCAGAACAGAGAGAAGGAAAAAGAGCAACAGTAGAAGAAAAGGCTGCCACAAAAGAAAAAGAAAAACATGGGAGAAAAAGACTCTGTGATACAAATGTCCAAAACAAGAATTTCAAAGCCCATCTGTGAGAAAATGAAGTTGAACTCAGATAGGGGAATGGGGAAGTACTGGAGAAGAATGGGTGAAAAGAATGAGAAAAATAGTTGCAGGAAAGAAATGAGCTGTTGAAGCTGATGACATCAAGACATCAAGAAACCCTGTGACCGAACAACCGAACTAGAGAGCCAGATGAAAGACGAGAGGGATGAAGAGAATAATAGAAGATAGCCGAAATGGGAGCTAAAGAGGGAGTCTGAGCAAAGGGAGGAGATGTTGGGGAGGTTGGGGGTGGGGGGGTTGGAGAGAAGAAAGAGCATGAGAGGAGAGAGCGGGACGAGAGACACAGAAATAGAGGAAAATATAGCTTCAAGCAGCAATGAAGGGGCCATGCACAAGACGGAGCCGCGGCAGCAGCAATTGAAATAGCAGCAGCAGTAGTTGAGGCAGCAGCGGCAGTAGCTGAGGCAGCAGCAGCAGTAGTTGAGGCAGCAGCAGTAGCTGAGGCAGCAGAAGAAGTACTTAAAGCAGCAGCAATAATTGATGCAGGGGCAAACACATGTGTCAAGTTTGGTATAAATTGGACAAAGCAATGACAAGTAACAAGTTTTTCTGAAATTCTGTTGCATCTAGCAGTGAAACGGTTTGACCGATCACTTAGAAAAGTAATAGGGGTATAGGGGACAATCCCTAGGAGCCCCACTGCACGTCATGAGTTTGTACGCTTGAAAATTGCAAGTTTGGTCTGATGGTGGCACTAGAGGAAATATCATAGAGGTACCAAATTAGCTGTGTGGGTAGGAGACATAATCTTCTATCACTCTGCCAAGTTTCAGAAAAAACGACCAAGGGATCTGCGATAGACACCCATACAGAATAATAACAGTAGGAAAACTAACAATCACAACAATAACATGCCCCTAATGAGGGACAACTGTGAAAGAGAGGCTAGAGATGAAGCAGAGAGGAACCTGATGAAGGTGGTTCTTCTTGAGTTACAGAGGAGCATCATGATGTCAAGCACAAAGATGCAAACGGACCTTTGAAGACAGAGGGAGGAGAAGGACAGAGAGATAGCAACACTGAGAGAAAAGTTAAAGGATCTGATTAACATTCATCAGCACTGGAGTCGTTCTACCTGAAATTGCTGACAAACAGCAGAAAAAGTACAAGCAGAATGTGGAGGAGGAACAGCAGATGAAGGAAGGGTGATAGGGTAGATAAAAGAGAGGTGCAGAGGTAGTGCTATTTGTATCTGTATCTGTTCATCAGTAAAAAAAATATGTTGATACAGTTGTACGTGGGCTTGGTGTGAACTGAAAGTGACTAGAAACAATCAACACATATATTTCTTTCATATTTAGGTTTAGAATGACAGAAAAGGAGGCAATGTTTTTCAAGGCTGCGTTTCATACATCATTACAACTAACAATGAGATAACTGAACAATCTTGTAAAAACAGAGAACAAAAAGTCTCTAAAGTTTAGCTTTCAGGTTTGTATTTGTCCTGTACATAATGCTTAACTTGTGTGTACACACTGTGGCCCATGGCAACCTCTGTTGAAACAGCCCACTTCTGGTTTAGACTCCTGGCCGCTACCAAACCAATACCAAAGAGTTTAGAAGGGGACTGTAGAAGAAGTGGACATATACAAAGCAACATGGCACTATGTGGTTGTTGGTACACCCCCATTTGTGTTTTTGCAAGGGCCATTTGACCCAAAGCAAATATCTTTTGACTCATTGTAATGTATTGAGACTGTGTGACAATGTAGACACAGGATGGAAATCCCAGCAACCTGATTTTCAAGAAATGTGATGTTATCCTGACAATGGACACAGTGTACGCCATTGACTGTGGAAAAAGATGGATCTTTATCAGAAAGTCAGAATGGAAAAGACAGTAACTCAAGTCATTTGACGGCAGTGTGATGTTTCAAAATGAATTAAAGAATGAAAAGCTTTTACCCATAGACATTTCTTTACCTATGATTTCCCATAAGCCCCTGTAAACAGCTTCTGGACTTCTATAAATTCATATGCATTAGAAACCTTTATATTACATGTTGAAACTTAATTTAATGGTCTCGGATCACTGGCGAAGTAACATGGCCACCTATCAGGATTCATTGCTGCTTTCAGAGGAAAACCTCAAATCTCCAATTTAGGAACAGAGAAAGGAATTTACACTGTACTGTGGGGTTAGAATAGAAATGCAGAAAGAAATGAAAGCAGCCTTTATGCATACAGACCGAAATGTTTATATTGAACTACTGTATGTTTGAGGATGATAAATAGAGGTAATAGTAAAGAAAAAGGAGGTTTTCAGTTTTATCACTTATGTGTCTCCACTGCAGAGAGAAACCCAGACACTCTGTAGGAAGCATGGTGAAGATGGGTAATTCTATCAGGTGTCATGACATCTGTCCTCTGTTTAACACGCAGAATGGTTTGTAACCAGGACAATTAAAACATGACTGTCCATGGCAAAAGAAAACACTTTTAAATCTGCAGGAATCATCAAAAGGGTCTGAGGAAGGCTTACAGCCGAAATGTCAGCGTCCGTGGTCCCGTAAAATTCTGCCTCCAAGCGCAGAGTGGCCAAGACTCATTCCACATTCTGAGTCCAGAGCCGAGGACAGGGTCATCTTTATTTTTCAGGCTTGGGTTCATCACAGTGCTGTATCTGTTTAACATATAGATTACTGATTATCAGGCTGTGTAGTACCATTTGACTTCAAGATATATTCTCTTGAACGTAAGCAAATATTAAACCAAAAAAAAAAAACAGTAGCGAGAGAGCTGCGTTTGGGTGTATATAACTGCAATCAAAGAAGAAAAACAAAATTCCAGGGTAGAAGAAAGAATAGAAGCTACTGATTTTTGGCTTTTACCACCAAATGGGCTTCATTTCATAGTAGCACTAAATAAAATATACCCATAATCCTATTAAAACTGGCTACTGACATGGAGCAGCTCTAGGAGTGTTGTCTTCTTTCTACCTGTGTGAGAGACTTAATAAACATTATTGACTGAACTGATTCCATCTTCAAGTATACCAGCTAAATGACCATGTCCATTCAAATTCTGAAGTCAGTTCTATGAGAGCACTGGTTTTTTTTGGTTGTTTTTCTCAAGGGGTCAAATTTGGAGGAATGAACATGTAAGAGTGACAAAATATATAATGATGTTCAGGGTCAGAGGAATTTCAAAAGGGCAACTTACCTCTACTGTCCTAACCTCCACAGATCGTGTGGTTCTCCAGGCCACTCTATTCTCACTCTGTAAAATGGTTGCCTTGTAACTCGATCTGATGGGCTCTACGCCGACCAGCCACCTTGTAAGAAATTACTGGAACGCTACAGGAAGTTCCAGGCTCAAGAAAGGGTTAAAATATAGGTGTGGACATTTTAAAGTGAACTGTCTTCCACTTACCCACAGTCAAACAAAAATGTCCTTTAGCATGGTCAATACTAGCAAAAATCAAGAACAGTAATAAGGCTGGGACTGAGGTTGTGCTTCTATTGTTCATCATACTATTGTTGGATAAAGACAAAATGACAGCTGCTTGTAGCTTCTTGTATGCTTTCTTATGTTGCCCCTTTTTTAATTCTAAACTTCAGTCATAATTTTGTCCGCTAGAAGGATCATAATACGTTCATCAAGTAGCGACAGTACTGAGTGCTGGTAGGACACAATTACAGGGTACATGACTCATAATGAAAGTTGTGCACTCTATAGAAAACACTAGATGGCAGCAATGCATCAGAGTGGTATAACAGGTTATCTAACTAGATCACTATGACTCACTGGTGAGATTGTTTTGCATCAGCTAATGCCTAAGACTCAGGTAAATTACATATTTTGCTTGAACATTGTTGTGTCCTAGAGGCTATATTTTGCTGAAAGATTAGCAGGCGTGTTGAAGAGGAAAGCACCGCTGCTTCACACTCAACCTCTTTTATTGATTGATTGTTTTCCCCAATCACGAGCCCAAGCATTTCCGCAGTGCCCAGAGAACAGAATGGAAGGTTACTCCTTTGGCGCTGACGCTAACCCCCCTGTTGGGCTGGAACAGACTGAATTAGAAACTCCATCGTTTGGAGGCTCAACCACTTCCTGAGCTCCCTGTTGTGACACTGGATTGGATGTCCCTCAAAGGAAATCATATCCCAAAGTCTGTATTAACACTATCCTGCCCCCCGCCAGGTTAGGCCAATCCTGCTCCACTAGTACCTTGCCAGGGCTATGGTTGGCACAGGTGGCAGCAGGTACCTTTAAATGCGGGCCAGGGCACCTTTCTCCAAAGACGGGCTTCTGATTAATTGAGGATGTGCGCCCTAGCCACTGACAGATACTAAGTGCAGGTGCTGTGTTGAGGGAAAGAGCTCTCCATCTTGCCCCTGGTGCCTCATTCTGTGGTGAGGAATAGAGTGGGTACTACTTTGGAGCTTGATCTCAGAAAGATGTGCTGACCAGATGCACAACAGTTTAGCATTGGCAGGGCACTAGTGGATGCCTCCCTGAACTGAATTGATTGATAGCTAGTCCTAACTGAGGCCCCTTTTAGAAAATTCTATTTCAATTCTGTTCAGTTCTGTAAAAAATGATATTGCCTGATCATTTTCCATACACTCAAAAAACATCACTTTAATTGTTCAGTGAGAAATGAATAGGTTACTACCATGGCAATGGTCTGACAGCCCCTCAGTCAATTTCAATCTACAAGCTACAAGCCAGCTATTTCATTCTGTAAACAAGCCATGTTTTTGAGTCTTTGTCCCATACTGTGGATAGCTAACAATGTTTGATGGCATAGTGGGAGGCTTGCAGCCAAGCACAGCTACCATGTGAGAGGTAATTATCAGGAACTTGTAAACATACACTTTACATACACACATCTACAGCTTCACACACCGAGGGCCTTGATCATTGTGCGCCAATAAATGTGCTAACTACATAGGCAGTTAGGCAGAGCTCTTCTTCCTGCAGACAGAGGACGCCTATCTGTAGTGCTGCAGAAATCTGCTTTCTGTTGTAAATATGCTCATGTTTCTGGCATTTTAACAACTGCCACGCACAATGAGGTACCTGTAGTATGGGTGTGTGTGCGTGTCGGTGTGTACGTGTTGTGTGGATTGTGCATTGGCATTTACAGCTGTGCCTGGATATCATGAGAATACATCAGTCTCTGTTGCTCAGGCAGCTCAAGCAGCTGAACCAGTCACTTATGATTATACTTATCACCCTGTTCCGAGAGCAGAGGGAGCTGGAGACAGAGAGAGAGAGAGAGAGAGAGAGAGAGAGAGAGAGAGAGAGATGAGGTTAAGTGAGTTGTAAAAATTTACAGCTAAAATGGGATTTCTCTCCACAATAAAGCGTACTTGAAATGATATGAGCCCTACGGAAAAGATAAGGCAGAATATTTAATAGCACAGTTCACAAAATATAGAGCCCCCCCCCCAAATGTTGCCTGCTGCTCCATGTGAATCTGCATGCCTCACAGGACATAGATTGAAGTTGGTATGCAAACTGATTGTGCTGTAATAACTCTGTAGTATTTAAAGCTCTGAGGTCTGGATTGCTGCCTTTTGGTGCACAGAGTTGCCTCGGGGCAGATTTATGCAAAAGCACAGTAGGATTGCGATTAAAAAAAAAACACCTACGTTTAATCTTCTGTAGGTGACAGCGAGGTCTTCTCGGTGAGGTGTCTTTTCATCTATACAGTTCCTTACCATTTTAAAATTCTTTTAAAGACAATTTAATTTTACGGAAATCTTGGCATCAGGCATCATCTATGTGGCCTTCATTATACATGGGGATTTACATCTGAAAAATACAGAGCAAGCAAACGTGTAGGCGAAGAGACCAGGGATTCACAGAAATCCATTAAGATCACAGAATGTTTCTCTTATTCATCTATTTCACCTTTTCCTATTATCTTTGACCCAGCAAAGCTTCAGCTTATTACAGCTTTCTTGAAAATGGACAAACTTGACACATTAATTGCCCTCTCCTCTTTCTCATTTTTCTTCTTTAGTAGTACAATTGTAGCACTTCCTACATAGATAGAAACTACAGAGGTGGAATATAAAAGGGTCTCCTGCGTAAACGTTTTCTTTGAATTCTCTTGTCAATTCTCATGTCATGGATCCTGGCAGCAGTTCCTCCTCATAGCTGGTTTCCCCCTCCTGCTTGTCATCTGTTCCTGCCCAGCCTATCAGAGGATTCACTCAATTCCAGCCTCCACACCTGAATGCAATCTGTAATCAGCATTTAGTATAGTAGTAAGTTTAGTAAGTAGAGACCTGTTCCTGCATTTCCCTGCCAGAACCTTTTAGCTTGCCTAGATGTAATGGCCTCAGAATAAAACCTGTTATTTGCCAACCTATTTTTGAACCTGTGCCTGTTTTCTGACCAAACTTTAGCCTGCTCCCTACTGATCCTGTCAAGTCAAGTCATTTATTGTCAAATGTGCAGCATCACTTACAGTCATTCATTAATACACAGGACAAGATGTTACTATCCCTTGTGCCATAATCCAAGGTAAACACATGTAGAAGGCCAATTCAGATAAGAAGAAACACAAAACAAACGAGTGATATAACCACCATCAGATGCAACTCCATAGCAGACATCAGGCTACACCATCATAAATCTACGGGGTCATTCCTCAGATGGTACCATTCGCCAGTTACCTAGCCTAGCCAACAGCGGTATGCGGCACGTCATTGGGGTTATCAAGTGGGCACCTTTTTTCACCAATGTTTCGTTAAGTTAGGCCCACAACACCTCAAGAAGGCTTAACTGTGTATTCCAGCGTCCTGGAAACACACCCCTCTACGCCACCACCTCACAACTCCCTTTAACCCTCACCAACTACTGCCTGCCATCAACCTAGCCTAGCCTTGGTTAGCCTTGACCTAGTCACACCAGACAACACAGCTAGTCAGTGTGTGTGTGTG
>CABFOQ010007080.1:3562-18914 GCA_900660455.1 Gephyroberyx darwinii
GGGGGGGGGGGGGTGTCGGTAACGATCAAGCAATCCAATGCTATTTGTGTCAAGGATTATGGGCATTTGTGTCGCCCACCAGCTCAGACCAAATCAAAATCACACGGCACAAAGTGCAGGCATGTTCTATGCTATTTTCCAAACAATGTGGACAAATGTGCACAGATGCTATTCCAAAGTATTTCTGCAATAAAATATAAGATACAACATTTTTCATTCTAACTATATAGACGTGGCTGTGGTGTGAATGATCCTCAGTATGTGCCATGACACATTCCAGTACACATAGTTCAGGACTTGTATGAGAGCAACCCACGGAGGATTGAAGCTGTTCTGAAGACAAAGCACAACCCTACTCCTTATTAGGTACTAGAGTGTTTCTGTTATGTTGGCCACTCCCTATACAGTAGAAAAAATGCTCAAGTGTATCTGTAGTGGAATAGTATTGACAAAACTGTCATGACCAAAATGACCACTGATAGAGGAGTCACCCAGCACTGCCCACAGCTAAATAGTTCAGTTTTGGGGGCTTCCTGATAGATCAGCTGGCTAAAAAGCCTACCATGTATATAATGGGTTTGGGTCCAATGCATGATTCTTCTTGCATGTAATCCTGTCTCTCTCATGTTCTTGCTACTCCCCATTGTGCACTGTCTAGAAAAGAAAAAATGCCAAAAAATTCAACTTTTACATCAGCTGTCATATTGTCCCTGTTGGAGCATTAATAAATGTGGTATGCTTGGACTGAAAAACACAAAATAAGGCATCTCATTTTTCTTTGCAAGTCTTCCTTTCCCTTCAGCAGATGAAAAACAGCACACTCCCAGAAGCCTCTGCTACATGACAGAGCTGCTCCCCTGCTACATCTCATCTGTAAAGAAATCCCTCTGTTCTCCATGAGAGGGCTTTACCATGTGTACACAAGCATCGCCGCCATGACAGGTAATGATTCACAACACACAGAGTTTTGACAAAGCAAATAAACAAAAGTACAACATAGGGTGAAGTTATGGAGGTGCCATAATAGTATATGTTGTGGTCCTACATAAACAGATATATGACCGAGTGGCTGGCAATATAATGAACCAAATTCTTAACTACAGTGAGTGGTCTGTCAGAGACATGACTGTAGGCATTTATCAGCCGGAGTGAGTCATCTGTATTGGGACATACTCCCTGCCAGCAGCTCCCACCCGAACACAGGTTTGTCTCACGGGCTTCCAACCTATTTGTCTGATGACTCAACAGGAGCAGGTTTGGGTCGACACATTCATAACGCCTTTACTAACAGCTAGTAACAGCGTAGCATAGCAAATAATGGATATTATTGAGCTACCATTTTCCACCATGCTGTTTCTGATATTGTTTAAATTCTGATATTGTCTCATCACTTTAAGATTGTTGTAGAACTAAAGCAAATATGTATCAGACAACAATGACAGCAAAAGTCATAGAAGTAAGTTCCAATAAGTAATATTTGTGAACTGTAGAAAACCGATAAGTATTTGTGGGTCAAACAAGTTGCCAGATTTTAGCCACTGTAGGTCACGTCCATCAGGAATTATGGGTATTGGAAAATGTATTATTCAACAGGCGGCTGGCATGCTAGCTTTGGTTTGATTGTGGCCATATGGCTGGTGGTGAGGGGCTGCTATGACCCTAAACAACCCTGGCCAACTCCTATTATAGAATATTCTTCACAAAGCCAACAAGTACAAAATGAGGCACAGTATTGTGATGGCCAACCATTACTGTTGTGATTAAGCAGTGGGCATTAGTGCCTGCAAGACAAATGACAGAGGGTTTTTTTCAATTGTTTACTCAAGTACAGCAACACCCACATAACCCCCAAAAAGGAAAGTACTGGGCAGGCGAGGGGTAAATGCAACACATGTAATCGGTGAAAGTAGTCAGTTTTGTTGGCTCCATATTTCGCATCACTGCCATCTTCTCTTTTCTAAATTCTGCACCTTTCACATGCTCCGATTATGTTAAGCAAGAACATACTACACTAGCTGTCACACTGCAGGCTACAACTTTCCACTATCATCAGCCCCAGTATATACCTGAAGCTACATACCTGAAGCTACATACTGTATATATTAACTTTTCTTAAGATCTACATAAGAAAAAGGTGAAGGTAAAAACAGCAGGCTTAAAGAAAGAAAGATGTAGCTCAACCCAAGCCATGCCATGTAAAAGCACAATAAGTATAATAATACATCTCAAGCATGTGAGAACAAGATAAGCACTGGCAATGGATTCTCTCAAGGAATTGATAAATGTGACAGACAATATATTCTGATGTAAGACCTTCAATATGTTAGCATCTATAACTATATCCAGAGTGAAAACAGTCTGTGTGCACCAGACCTGAACCAAACCACACCTTTACTTGTATTTTCAAATAATTCCCTAAACCCTGTCTGGATGGGATTATAATTACAGGATAATCCAGGTCATTTAATTAAGTATTGATGAATTGCCCCAAACACAGACTGTTAATCCAGACAGTACTAGTACTAACAGAGGAGGTTGCTGAAAAACAGTAGATTATTTGTCCTCTAACTAGTATTCCCTTGGAGATGCACACTGCATGATAATCACACGTAAAAACTAAACTTGCTGAATTATGCCAGTGACAGACTCCCTCCAGTAAAATCAATCCAGGCATTAACATTTGTTTTACCTTGCTTGGAGTACCAGATGGGTGGAGTTTGGCGTGTAGAACAAGGAATGAGTGCCAGAAACCAATCACAACAAAGTATGGGAAAGTAAACTTTTTTAGTACACTCTTCTGTGACTTACCTGCTACTATCTGCATCCTGATGCAGCCAAATCCACCATTTGGTACTCCAGGAAGGCTCAAACAAACGCTAAGAATTATTTGGAAATACTAGTTGACTGAGGTCTGAGATGAACGTCCATCACTCTTTCATTTCCACCAATCATAATCCCACACATTACTACCTCACTCATGTGACCCATTTATCCCATATGTCACATATAAGTACTTTGTATGTCTTACAAGTATCATTTATACTTTAGATTTGCATTTCAGGCATTTACCTGCAGAGCAATTTATGATGCAAAGGACTCTTTAGTAAGACTGTTGACGCTCACACTGGCAGTTGCATGGATCACCCCTGTGACCTTTTAGCTATGGGACAGTCACTCTAACCACAAGGCTACCCTGCCACTCTAAACAGATGACAAGTGCCGACAGAGCATAGCATTTACATTTTAGGCATTTAGCTGACCTGAGAGGTTAAGCGTCTAATCAATGATACTTTCACAGGACAGCCGGGATCAAGCCTGTGACCTTCAGATGGGGCAGTCTCACTGACCACCTCTTAAGGTGAGTCAGGGTGAATCTCAGTCTTAACAATAGCCCCGTGCCTGCCAGCGTGATTGACAGCCACTCAACCAATCATTGTAATTCAAATGTGTATTCTTGAATTAGACAAAGTATACTCCTCCTACCTGAGCTGTGAGTTCGATGTCTTCAAATCCTCTCTCTAAGCTCACTCCATACATCACAACAGCAACCCTAGCTGGAGAGCGCTGTTCACTCATATGATACAGGTGATGGTAATTTATGGTAAACAATAATGAATAATGTAATAATGTGGTACTTTTTGGATGTCTGTAGGGAAACTCTTTGCTTTCCTCCCCTCCAGGGAGGTCAGAGGTCAGAGGTCAGGGTCAGCTACACAACAGCACACCTGGAGCCGGTAGGAATTCAGTGACTTGCTCAAGGACACTTCTGAGGGCAGAAACACAGGGTTTCAAAACAGGTCAAAGATAAAATCCTGATTATTTATTGCAGTTTTTGCATCATATATATATGTATTTATGTGTATGCACTCATATGTCTGCTCCCTACTTGCAGGCTCATAGATTAGGGCAGGGACCAGGGCGAGGAACGTGGACGGTGCAGCGGCGGGCTATCACACTGTGTTGTGAAATAAATACTGAAATTAATACCCAAAACAGAATAAAGCTGACTGCATTTTCTTTGACAACTTGATTGATAACATTGCATCCTCATTGCTATTCCTGCCTAAACATATTCGGTGCCAAGTCGACCATAATTGCTGTAAATCTTTACACCACCCTGTTAAAGGAATAGAACATGGCATTTGGAAGATGGATTTTCAGCCGGGTCATTTTCCCGTTTTGCATTAACCCACTTTCTGAGGCACCATACAAACTCAGCCACCACCCTATTACCCCAACAACTAACAATTATTCTGCTGCCATCAACTGCTGTTATCAATTAGCTCTCTGTGCACATAACAGACAACCCGCCGTGTTCCCCATAAGATGCAAGTAGATTTATTGACCTTGCTGGATATGGATAGAGATGAAGCCCAACTTGCACCATCTTTGAAGAGTGGCAGTTTCATAATGTTTATAATGTAAACGGTGGAAATCCAAAGTTTATACCTATATCTACCATCAATCACTGCAGTGGCATTAGTCAATAATATTGAGTCAAACGAGACAGAATTCAGCTAAGACTTACAAGAATCACATTTATTTTATTGTTACCTGTCGTGACCAAATCCAGGGAGGCTTCATTAAAGAGAAATAGTCTGCCTTCAGTCATTCAAGACTCTTTAGTTGGCGTTACGTTGCCTACAGGCACAGAATGTATCCTACAACAAGGTAAGTTTGCTTCCACAGAAGAAATTTCTGTTCAGACAAGGTGTTACAATGTTAGACCAAATAAAATGTCTCAAAGACTTGTTCTTACCTAGAGTGTAAGTGAATGACAGACACTTTTTGTAGCACAGATGGTGCTGGATACACCTGTGACCATTAGCTACCTGGCCAATGAGAATATTGTCAGATCCCATATGCTACATTTTGAGGGCTACATGATCCATGTAATAACGAACAAACAAGATTTTGGGAAAAAAATATGGTTTACAAAGACCACAGATGCAAGAGGACAGAAATTACATTAAAGTAGAACATTATTCCTCACAATATTGTATCCACCGACCAACGATGTCCAACAGCGTGGCACATGTGGGTACACAATCGTGGAATTCACCAACAAACAATTACAGAAATGCAATAAACCTCTAGGCAACAGCTTCATACTCAGCCTTTGTATAAACTTATACAAAGACACATGCAACCAAACACAAACATGCTTACACACATATACACACACAGAGTACGCACCTTTTACAATGAGATTGAGGAGCTTTGGCCGTGGGTTGCGCTCACTCTGAATGGAGCACGTGTACTGGCCATCGTCGGTAATATCCACTTTCTGTATCTGAAGGCTGTACTCGTGTTTGTCCCCAACGCTGGACACAATGGATACACGTGGGTCCACCGACCACTTGTCATTCCCTGCGAATATGATGCTGGAGCGGTTCAACCAGGCTCCTTTAGAGATCCCATCCAACAGGTAGCACCTACAGTGACAAGAGACACGTCAGTGAGATCTGAGTCATATTTTCACAACAGAGGTGAGTAAGCTAGCTAATAAGAGCAGTGATTAATCAGAAATGTCTAGTGAAGAGGTAAAATATCATGATGCAAAATACTCTAATAATAATACAGTTTTGTAATTTTTATAATGACAAGGGGGAGGGGTGTGTGTCTTCCAAGAGAGAGAGTACAGGCCAGAAAGTGAGAAAGCCAGAAATCTCAGCACTTGGTGAATTAATCATTAAGTCACTGGTATTGATCAACAACTCTATCAAACCCCCACATATATATTATGGTCACTTTGTGCTATGGGACAGTAAAATTGGACTTATTGCACCTTTAATGCACTGACTACAAATAGAATTTTTACTTCTCTATGAATTCAGTTTGCAACACCATGCAGTAGGCCCTCAGACGTTCATATACTGTAGCCCTGAGTGGTCCCAGGGCCCTCAGAGGGAATCGGACCCATTACCCTGGCATTACTAATGCCATGCTGCACTGAGCTACAGGTCCACAGGCTGCGGACTTGTCAACAAGAGGAAGTGTATGCGTTGAAAACCCACTGGCACACAAACCCTGACATTCAATGCCATACTGTTGAAATGCTGATGGCTTAAGGGGAAATGACATTGATCTGAGAAATAAAGTGTTTCAGGAACACCGCAGACAAACCGCATCTGCAGAACAAACAGAAACCTACTGTACAGTACTGGTACCTTGAGTAGAGTTGGAATTTAACCAGACAATGTATCTGTGCACGTGAGTATGTGTGCTTATGCAGATTATTTGTGTGCATGTGTGCGCAAACATGTGCATGCATGTTGGACTGCTCTCTTTTTAAGGTTCTGGTTAGGACTGGCCTGATGGACGATCACCCATCGGTGATGTTTGAGGGCATCGTAATGTTAATGATAGTTTGTTTCAATTTGACATAGTAACTTATACTGTACCTATATTAAAACATTTCATCATAATGAACGATCGCTTTTGAAAACGATTGAAATTGCCATGGTGTGAATTTGCAGTGTAAACCCAGATGTGAACTTGGAGGGTTGCATTTTGAACTAAAGAGGAAGGTCCATCGGCAGAAGCAGAACGCTGCAGCTATAGGCTGTAAAGTGGTCGCTTTTCTTTTTTGAGACTCTTTGGAATTGTTCTCTTGAAAGAAACATTTCAATTAGTCTTGCAATCCTAAAATAAGTAATCAAGAATAATAAAAACACAAAATACAAAAGTAATGTATGATAAAACAGAGAAAGATGGAGAAAATCATAGACCTGAACAGTGAAAAGGCATTGTTAATAAATAGTTACTGAGGACTCCAAACCAACTAACAACGTCTCCCGGTATCATCTTTGTATCCTGTCATTTCAGACAAAAAAAAAAAAACTGTTACGCCCGGTCCCATACCCTGGGACCCGTAACACAGACACAGCCCAACCCTAGTACTGATGTACACAGAAACATAATGTGATTACGTTCTCTTACCGATTGATTACTTTGCCACCAAACTGCTCAGCATATGCAGTTTAAAAAACAAAGTCTTGCCATTTTAAAATGCAATTTGAATAGTATTATTATCATCCATCATCAACCATTATTTTAAATTTGTGTGAAATCATGTTAATATCTTTAATCCCACAATCTAAACATCTTTTTCACTCAAGAGCAAGTCATTTTTTTCAGTGACTGTACCAGATAACAGTTACCAGATTTTGTTCCTCAAAACTGCAGATATACGAGTAGAGCGCTCTAGGCCTGTTTGTTATTTCTATCATAGGCTTTAAATGCACTGTGAGCAGATAGTGGCCACTCAAGTAACTTAATACATTATTGCAGTGTATAAGACCTCATATTAAATACTGATGCAGCAGATAGCTAGGACAGACCGACAGCACATAAAGGAGGACACAGAGCAAATGGGAGTTGCAGAGAAATTAAACTAGGGTATTCCTGTATTGATTATGAAAATATTTTAGAAATAAATATTGCTATGTATTTCTGACTAGGCAATTACAAACTCCTATCTGGAACAACACATAGCTTTTAAAACCCAACAGCAGAGGTCTCTAGTCCAGCCTCAATAATCAACAGCCCTGGTGTGAATAGACTATTGTAGGGCTACAATGTGAAACAGTGTGATCATTACTGGGACCAAAACAACTTGCTTTTGAAAGGTAACTGTACCGAGACATAGCTATTGTAAAAAAAGATGAAAGCCAGGGTCACCATTATCACAAACCAGCTCTATTGACATCAGTCCAGCACTTTCTGGACTGATGAAATCACATCACAACCTGTCACAAACAGTGAGATAATGAGTGGGAAAAGGGGCCATCAAGTTTGGCTGTTTAGCCATTGTCAACATGCCATCCAGACTGCCAGCACCAGCAATAAAGCCACCGAGGAAATCAGTTTGGCACCCAACACAAAGCTCTGTACCTTCTATGCCAAGAAAATGCCCGTCAGACAACCGGGTAGAGGACAATGGTCTAGTCCTGGCTGGCCTCACCCAGAGGAGGCACTGCCCAAGTGGTGGTAAACAATGGAGAATGAAAATAGTACAACAGAGAAGTTTGGGTTCAAGACATAGTCCACATGGACCTGTCTGTAAGTTAGCCCACTGACCACCAGAGCAGTTGTATCACTGGCCCTTAGGCAAGATTTACTGGAGGAGCACCAAGGCAAGTTTCACTCCTTCTCAGTATCATCATCAACAAAATAGAAATGCAGTAGAGCCAAAAGCGAGGCCTATCGTTTTTTTCAGGTAACGAAAGGCCTACAGGCTACAAGTGCAAATCCAATTATCAGGATTTAATTATCTGTGTAAAATGAATTAAAATAACATACAAAACAAATAGAAAACAAATTGAGGCTCCTATGATGAAGGCATCATCAGTCTCTATGAGACACCAGTACTGGGTGCCAACCTCTATGATCCGGGAACATTGGCCTCAAGTCAGTTATCATTTCACATTTTTTGCATTCCTTTGAGAGTCAAATTTATTTTTCTTTCGATTTAATTCCTATCTTAATTACAGGTCATTTTGGAATATACCGTGGAAAAGTCAACATTCCCCTGTTACAAAAACGACATACTACTTCAAATTTGACTATGAAATGAAGTGAAAAACACAGTGGAGACCTTGTGGTGATAATGACAGAGAGAGAGGCTATTGCAATCAAGTCATGTTGTCAGCTAGGTCTTTATTCCGCCACATTTCTCTTATTCATCCCCTGAAAGAGTTCCCTCTGAGGCGCGGCAAAACAAAACTGATAATGCCTAAGGTGGGCTTTTCTTTCATCAAGGCCTTTCCTTTAGGAGGCCGCCGGTAAACAGGCTTCCCATGGTTCATACAGAGCTAAGATAATTACTTCATAGGCCGTGCACTCTGAAGCAGCTTTTACACCTAAAATATGCATTAACTGATACTTTTATTTATCCCTGCTTCTGATGAGTGACTGCCGAGCAGCCAGGCTCATTATGAAGACCTCTTTTGTATTTGACTCACAAAAAAAACTGATTCATATTCAAACCTCAGTGATTATGCACCACACGCGCAAAAAATAAAGTGATTGGGTGGTGTTTGAGCACCTTGCATGAATAAGGAATGATGAGAAACCATTAATTACAGTATGGCAGTTATTAAGAGAAGCAGATTGTAATCCGTTTAGCCAAACTGATTCAAGCTCTTTGATTAGGTGGCATATTTAACACTGGGGCATCACTTTGACCCAGATTTGTATTTGCTTTACAAAATTGTGTTCTCAGTTTGCTGAAATGTAAATATTCTTCCTGGCACAGATCTCGTCTTGCAAACGGAGTTTCACAGTCTGGTAGTTCGCATTAAGCAGATTTCTTTCTCCATATTTGGCAGAAGAAATGAGCACACTTCTGGATGGGTCCCTCTGTAGTCTGAGATCTGTCGTTATGTAACACTTATGTAATAGACACCCAGGACATTTAAACTTTTAGCCATGCGTGGGGCGTGCACGGCTAAGCTCCCTTTTCTCTACTTCCTTTCTAACTCACAATTCAAATTAGATGGCACAGTATAGGTTATTCCAACAAATACTACCGCTGCTGGGAGACAGTAGATGTACAGAAAGTAATGTATCACAATCAGAGTTGATGAGGCATCCAATGACAGCTTTCTGTTGTGTCATGATGGTGTTTTAAAAGACATTTCTAAATACACACATACAGCATATTGAGTTCTTCGTAACATTCTTGAGTCACGTGTCTTCCTCTCTTATGTTTTTTTTCTTGTTCGGAGAGAGAATCTATAAACGTCCCCTGGGGTTTGTTTGTGGCACCTGCAGTTTGTATTTCTTGTCACCATTTTTAGTGTTTGTGCAAATACACTTTGCTCATTAAACACTTTGCTAACAGAATAGACTTTATTTTTAGTATAGTATAGGCAGGCACTGTAAAGACCACCTGGAATATTACCCATTCCAGTCCTTATTGTTTAAAGTGGAATATGTCAGAAAATCAGTGGTTCACAGTGTCACATCTGCTTAGAGACAATGGTTTTGTGTTTCTCTTCATAATGGAGCACACTTAACCCGCTTGAATAAAAGAAGTGTTTTGAAGAGCATAATGAGAGAGTGTAATTCAGCCGTTGAAAATGTACGAGGAAAGCCTTTTGATTGTGAAGCCGGGGACAGATGTTGCGCTCCATTGTTGCCGCTTCATACATAAAGAAAGAGATGCCTCGATAACTGAACTAGCTCTATTGGCTCTACTCTGCCACCTTTAGTACGAATCGCTGCCCTCAACAGAGCTCAATTGTGCAATGAATCCTCAAGTGAGAACATGTATTTCACACCTACAGGCTGGATGTCAAAGCACTAGTGAATGGCGGGATGGATTACTCCCCTTGAGTAATGGTGGCTTGTAATTGACACAAATAATAGTCGAGACGTGTAAGATGGGTGATTAGAGCAGAGCTCCAACAGAAACATCTAGTGAAGAGGGAATGTGTCACATTGCAAAATAATGTAATAATAGTACTGTCTTATCTGGGGAACGATGTTTAGCTTTCATAGCTGAAATGTCTTGTGATGCCGATGACTCACATGTAGCACCATCACCCATCATGAAGCAGTTTAAGATGCAAGTAGGAACAGTGTCTTGAAATTCAAGACAAGATTCAAAATTCAAGATCTCAGCATCTGGCGAATGAATTGTTGAGTAACCAGGGTTTTTCCTGGCTCAGAATGGGGCTTCGGTTGTCGACCACCCATGTGGATCAGTGTGCTATGCATGATGGACCGAAATCTGTTACGTGATCGGTTAAAGCTTTTGGTGGTACCTGCACGATCCATACAGGCAAGTTGATGCCTGTAGCTTTTGACAACCGGCCCCGAATAAAGATTCAAGGATTAGGAAAGGTTTATCAATATAATGAAATTTATTTAACAGAATTCTGAGGAAGATATGATTGGGAAAAAAACATTATATCTCTATAGTTCCAAATTTGTTAATAAAAGGTTGGTAAAATTAAAATTGTCAGGCAGTGCTCAGTGCGCTTCTTCTACGAAAGCGTGTGGAAATGACAGTGGCGCCGATGTACGCCGCTAGCGACCAGGCTGTCTAATAGCAACAAAATTCAAAGATGACATATCATCAAATTGCAATTAATGTTCCAGCATGAACTCCATTTAAATCTATATACTATACTTTTATGTATGCTTTATACATCCATGATAAGTGTTTCACTGGTGGTGCCCCTCTTTCCCTGAAGCACAGGTGTATGTTTGTGTCTGGTGGCTGGAGGTTGGGGGGGTGTTGAGGGGTTGCAGAGGAGAATGAGGGAGAATGAGGACATGGTGCTGTGCAGCAGAGGTACAGAGCACCAGGCTCTTAATCCCTACAGTAATCCTGTCGACTGTGGCCGGTGGGACACATCTGAAGCCTTCCAGCCGTAATCCACACAGACCCAATGCTGACACCAATGCCGAGCATCGTAGATAGAGAGAACAGTTTGAAAAGACTATCTCATCCCCACTAGGAATCTCACTTTATATTAGTGCCTTTGAAGTCAAAGTAGATCTGTTTGAAAGTCTTTTTTTCATTACAGTAGATCACTTTTGTGAACGGACATTTTGGTTTTGTTTATGACCAGGGGAGCTGCGAGGAATTCTTGCCCCCTTCACTACATATAACAATGACACCACCACTCTATTGTAATTTAGTACCATGGTAACTAGTACAACATAGTACACTATCAACTCACCTCTATGTGGCGCCTCTTCCAGCTTTTGACCCACTGAAAGTGCCCCCCCACTAGCAGCACCACTACATACAAATGAGGTGACCCTTTGCTTGAACGGCTTGCATGGTTGAATGGTTTTGACTTGTTGCATTTGTGTAGAAGCTGTTACAGTCCAGTCAAGGCAAAGGGAGAACAAATAGTGATCCCTCATGAATCTGACAAGCTACATTTGTAGATCCTCTTTCCCCTTGTTTAAACCCCTCGCATGTGCAGGATTCCATAAGCTGTTTATTTCAATCAGAGCATAAGTCAACGCAAGTCTTAACACTAGAACTAATTCATGTACAGAAAATTGTTCAAAGCTCTACACGAGTAATCTCTGGATTAATTCACTTTATTGATTCCTTTTTCAAGCACTGACGCTGACTGAATGAATTCAACTTCAAGTGAATAAAAATGAATGGGGCTTATGAATTAATGGTTGATTCAAAGTTGTGAGCTGGAATTCTGAGAGGATAAAAGTGGCCTTTGTCGGAGAATAATGGGCGAGCATTTTCCATCCTAGACACAATTCCTCCCTATTATGAATATGTGTGAATGCGCTTTGCTTTTATCGTGTGTGTGTGTATGAGTGCGTGTGTCTGTCTACGCGTATGCACACACATGGCGTGTGCAGCTCTATCTGACACCAGCACTGCATTCAGATCAGCTCTGAGTCCACTACACATCCCGATTCTGTTAAATGTCATGCTCAAAAAGTGGCTAGAAGAGGCACAATCAAACATACAGGCAGTCTACTGTTCTAGTATCTGTTAAACAAATAGCACATTGTCTGAGGGAGAATGTATTCTATTTCTTTAGGATAACTCAGCAAAGAGTCATGCAGAATCACTGTCAGACAGCGATATTGGCCCGGTAAGTCAGTGCCATTGAATCACATCAACTCAAAAGCGATAACCATGTGAAGAGTGTTTAACATTGGTACACACTTCGTATTGCAGCACTTACCCCTCAACGGCAGGTTTTTAGGCTTACAGTCAGCCATCTTGAAAAGATCCAACCAAAAGACACCAAGGACACTGCCTGAACAGATTTCTTTGTAAACAGTTCTCGTTTGAACTTCCAGTACCAATAACTCCTCATAGTGATAAAAGCTAAAGAGATAAATGAGTCTGCACTATGTTCATAAAACAGGAGCAAGCGGGAGGCTTAAGCTCACATTTGAAATCGCTTCAGTCATTTTATTTTGCTAAGGGCTGCCTGCAGTGCTAGGAAGGCACGCTTTGCACTTGTGAACAAGGCAATTCATTTCATTGCACCGGGCATTTTTTAAAGATTATTTTTTGGGCGTTTTTACCTTTATTTGACAGGAAAGATCAGGGATAACATGCGACATCCCGGGCCAGATTCGAACCCAAGATGTCACGGTTATGTGGTATGCGCCTTATACCACTGAGCCTCCAGGAGGGCCCCAGAAAGGCACATTAAACTAATTTGACATTTCTCTATTCACAAATGACACTGTAAGATAAGTTATGTGATACAATATTTACTCAACGTCGAAGCAGAACTAGGGTGAGAGCGCATCGCTGGCCTTCAACAGCGTTTTCTCAATAACCCGACCTGATGGTTCTTTCATTAACAATATATGGCCTTCAACTTTTTTTGAAATGTCAAATGCAAAAGGAAGCCGTAAGAGTAAATTGAGCAAACAGCCCTCTACCCTTAAATAAACATGACTTTAACCTTGTGTTTGTGCTTTAAACACAGCCTTGTGTTTGTGGAGAGCTCTGTGGCTACTGCCTCTGTGTATCGCTAATATGAGTTAAGGCTATTGAATAGTTGACTGAAAAGCACCGTTTTGTCACTCGAGGTGCCTGTCAGATGGTCATAATTACTTGCGGATGCAGAGACCACCAACAATGTACCTTCCAATTTAAATTACCCTGTCCTTCAAAATCAATGGCTCGACACTGTACACTGCAACCTCCCTGTGGTTTTCGGCAAATACAATCTTACAAGGGGGAAATCAGCAAATACTTTGCAAAAGAATTAAACAAAACTGTCTCATGAAGCGACACGTTTGGGTTGTCCTTGCCTCAACTGCTGTCCGCCCGAAAAACAGGGACAAGTATTTACAGTTGCAAAGGTTTGCAATTTCTCATGAATGCAACAATTGTGAGCTTGTAATGACTGATCCTGGCATTTGACATTCACCATGAATACATGCCTCTGTAATTCCTCCCCTATGGAAAGAAGGGGAGAGAACGGTGGGGGGTAGAGAGAGGGAGAGATAGAGAGAAACAGAGAATGGAGAAGAGAGGGAAGAGGGGGGTACAAGCAGAACAAATGAGCAAGCACGCACACATGCAAGAGATTGGAAGAGGAGAATATAAATATGGCAGATAATTGCATTTGTGCAGTGTCTTGCAGACTCAGGGATAGGATCGAGGCAGGCAGTGGGTGGTGGACTAACCCCAGACAGGCACACTGGAGCTCAGGGGGCTATAATATTGCCTGGGCCTTGGGAGCCTATTAATTATGGCTCATTTCATTTCAAATATGTTGTAATGTGTGCACAGAAAAACAATATGCCAGATAACTTATCACAGGCCTTCTCCCCTCCGTAACTGGGGCCATACATTAATGCACAAGACAGCCCAGTAGAGCTCATCGTGGGCACCAATGCATCTACACGTGCGCATGTGAAGCCTGAACAGCTGGAGCCTGCATATGCTCTATAGACAATCCTTCCTCACACGCAAAGACATACACACCAAAAAAACACCAAAATACAGGAGAAGGCGACAGCATCAGGGAGGGTTTTTCTTTGGGGGTATACAAAACTCCCACTCGATTCTAATGGTGGATTGCTGTTTTCCTGCTTTGTCGTGTTCCTCCTCACATCCCTGAGCATGCAACGCCATTTTAGCATCTGCTTTCCCAAATCTAGACACCCGTTCTGAAGTTGCCTATTTGCTCTGTGCACTACTGTTACCATTTCAGAGCTGGCAGGGACTACCCTGAACGGCTCAGCGGGGACATCTGCCTCCCACAGCCATCTGTGTCCAGGTCCTCCTCGTCTCTCTTTGTCTCTCTGTAAACCTTTCTCTCTATTCTTTCTCAATCTTCTCTCTTGCTTGCAGATTTACTCCCCCAAACACACTTGCGCACACACCCATGCATGCACACACGTACATGCACGCACACACACACGGTGGAAAGACTCATTAGAGTCCTCGATCCATGAGGACAGCTGAGATTCACATCAATTGCAAATGACAGCTATAGTTCATAGTACAAAGAAATGGGTCTACGGTATGTTGTGGCTTTCAGCGCTATGAGGTTTTATCTAGGTGACAGCAAGATGTGCACTGGGTCAACAGCAAGAAAAACAACCAAACTCTGTAACCTTCAAAGTAAATAGAAAAAGAGCAAGAAGGATTTCATGAATAAAACTACTTTCTGAATAATATTTCTGATTAATAGCGCACTTGGACATATTTAGATTTTACTTCTCCTGTCGTCAGTAAGTGCCTGGTTGGTTATTCTGCTGCCGAACAGTTTACTCACATCACCCACCACCCAAGTGACAGGTCAAGCTTGGCAGTGCGCCAGGGAGAACGGGGGAAGTGGAGTCAGAGGGAGGGGTCAGGGCGGGATGTGAGGTGGAGGCA
>CABFOQ010007080.1:18934-39900 GCA_900660455.1 Gephyroberyx darwinii
GTGAGGTGGAGGCACTCTCTGCCTGTTAGCCCTGGACCGCCGGGGGTTTACTGACGAGTTTACAGAGGTAAACAACAGAGCTTAAACCCTGAGTTTAATAGGACCAACCCCAGATAAAAAAAGTGTTTGCGTAATGTCTAGACTGTGTAAGGACTCTTGAGATGACAAGGGCAAGCTATGTTGTCGATGTTCTGACTGCCAATCAATGCAAATGCTATCAAGAGAGGTGTGTGTTCAGCCTTTTCTTCTGACTAACCTCAAATTCTAAAATGACCTCAGATCCTATTGGCAACTTCACGGTTGACACTGCTCATGTCAACTGTACATTAACAGATAAAAGAGATTTGTGTGCCCATTATGGCTGATGTCAGGGGGAGTCAGGTCATCAATGCATGCGCATGACACTGAAAATGCCACACGGTGTAATTTCTCTGTCATAAACAATGACAGTAAAAAGGGAGTGTTTGTTGTTGCTTTCCTGCAGGGCTTTATCCGCCCTTTTTGATGTGCTCTGTCCATGGCAGAAATGGACAATCCTTCATTGTCACAGGACTTTGGTACCCCTGCACAGTCCGATAGGTGCGACCGCATTCATCATCCTGACAAAAGGAAATAAGCAATTGCCACAGCACTTAACTGGTTTCAGTCATCTGCAAATATTGGAATAAATACATTGAGGAGAGGAGCGGCCCCTCTGGGCATAGTCATATTTTATTTGCCCTATTTGTGCTTACTTGCTTCCTTTAGGGACAGGCTTTTTTTCTCTCTGTCGCACAGTGTTACACACATACATGCATGTGCACATACACACACTCTGATCCCTCCCTAGTTTCAAGTGTGGGTGAAACAACTGGGTTGTACGGCATGAATAGTTTCGGCATCCTGCTGTTCCCCTCAAGCAGTTGAAAACATATCAGAAACCCCTACTAATACCAGGACTATGGAGCGTGGACGTGGGGGGTTGGAGGGAATGCCTGAAGGTTTATAGTGATCTTGAGAGAATTCAGCAGATTTCTCAGTGCAAGAGTAAAGCACAGATGTCAATTTTTCCTATATATTATTCCAAAATAATGCTATGAATTCTGGATATAAGTATAAAATTGCAGTATGTGTATTTTTCTTTGTGTGTATGTGTGTGTGCATGCATGTTAGCTTGCTTGTATGTGAGGAGGAGGAAGTAGAAGGTTGGATAAATAGAGAATTGCAATGATTGCTCCTCCGCTTAAAATGCAATGCCTGTGTGTTGGCAGGGACCAAAAACTCCTTAGTTAAGCTAATCACCAGTCCATTTGGCAGGGATTATGCTCGGCTTGGGTTCGTCCCACGGACAGGATCTTTGATTCATATTAGTGATTTGAGTAAGTCATTTTATTGATAGAGCAAATACTCCATTTCAGATTGCCTTAATCACTCAAAGGTCTCCATAGGAAGACATTAGTAACAGTAAAATGCAATTACAGTGATTAAGGGTATCACACTGTATTCCTGTACAGTGTGTGGCTTCTAGTTGGGTTGACTTGGGGACATCGTGAAAGCAGAAGCCGGAAAGGAAACGGCAAACCAAGAGCCAAAGCATTACAAGGCATTTTGATTCCCGATGAAACCCAACAGGGGGCACAATATGGGTTGGAGAGACACTGATTTACCTTGCTCCACCTAGGCTCAGAGCCCGGTGCACTTAAATCGCCCAAGTGGTGGTCAGCAGGGTGGAAAACAATCCAATTCCTCCAGGACGGTCAACAGTGGTATACTGTTTAAAAGGCCAGTCACACAATCCAAAGCTCTTGCCAGTGTGTGTGAGGTTAGCTTGTCCAAGCAATATGAGGGGAAGAAGGAATGGATGACTATTGTATGATTATTTACATCCTGGACCCATTTCCCACTGAAGACCATGGTGGATCATGGGAAAGGTGTTTTGGCCAACATATGCTGGAGATGGAGAGCAAACACAACTGCCAAAACCAAAGGGCCACACACACGTAACCCGACAGAATGACTTTCCATGCATGGAACAGTGAAAGTGTTTCTCACAGGTTGGCAGTTTTCCTTCGTCTGGGGTGTTATGAGCAAAATTGTCTTCAAATAATGATGGACTTTTTCTCAGTTGTGTGTTTATATCTAAGTGGGCTATATTTTGGCTGCATTTTTTATGCTATTTCATTTAGCTCATATTTTATTTTACTCTGTTCAGGCACACTATCAACTACTATATAAGCTAATGAGTGTAGCATTAGCGAACTTGCATATGCAGCCTTTGCTGGCTATTATTCTCAAATCTGATCATCACTAGTTTCGTGAAGCAAATATAACACACAACAAATTACAAATGGGTTACCTCCTCAACATATCATGTGGCCTACATTTCAAACTTCTCTTTAGTCGGCGTCACAGACAATACGTGCAACTGTCTGATTACAGATGCTGTGTCACAGATGCTGGATTATGGGATAGGTGTTTTGGCCAATGTGTTGACCATGTTTGACAGAATTAAAGCTTTGTTTTTTGCAAACTACATCAATGAGCAACACCAAGTTTGAATGCCAGGGTAGTGAATCACAGCATCTGCAATAAATATAAAACAAAAATGTACTTGAGCGGCTGTTGATTCTGGGAAGGCCGTGCTCCTAATATAATCAATTTATGGGAAAACCTGCTTTCCTTCAGCCTGGACAGATGACCTGATGTGAGTCAACAATCTCCAAATATTTAGTTAAATGAAAACATATGTTAGCAATAAGCCTTTGTTAATAATGTAGACGCTTTTTTTGGTCAATCTAATGGTAAAGCATAGCTAGCATACATGAGATGACTTTCAAATCTTGACCCAAAAGTGAGTGGGCATGCCACCAGAAAGTCGTTGGTTCAAGTCCCAGACAAGCTTGGAAAATTGTCCCTTGCCCTTGTACAAGGCACTCATCCCCCAATTGCTCCTCCTGGGGAGGATCAGTGGCCTATGTAGAAGGCTGTGATTATGCTGAAAGTACCCAGGTGTGGAAGTGTGTAACTGTTTGAGTGTGAAGCAGAAAAAAAAGCATGCATGCTCAGTCAACTTTGACTGAATAAAAAAAAGGTTACAAAAAGGTCAAAGCAATAATTTGTAAGACAAACATGTGGGATGGAAGTTAACAGTGAGAGGATGTTACTCAACCATGGACAAATCCTCTGCCTGCACAAAGCTGACAAACACTGACAAAATGTATAAAAGCTGTTTTGACCTATAACACACAAACATCATTTCAGATTTTAGGTGTGCATTTCAAATTCCCATTGAGACATGAATCCTGATAATGTAACAATTGACTGAGTATTTAACAAGTACAGCTGCTGTACAGTCCCACGGCGCCTAGCTACGTGTGCAGCATCAACTACTGCTGTTTAGGTTACTACAGTCATGGCATAACCACATCGTTCACCCAATGTATTGTCAAGAAGAACAGATGCATCCAACTATATGTCTATGTTAGGTTAGCTGTCTTTCAGTATCATAACAGAGCAGCCGGGTAGCCAAAATGCTTCGTTAGCATTGCCCAAACTTAATAAATTCCACACTTGTTACACAAAACTGCTTTGCTAGCTCAATCCAGTTGAAACTACAATATTCGCTGTCAAAAATGTTTTGTCATGCACAGATTAGCCACTGCAGTTGCAAAGCTTACATACATTAGCAAGACTGTAACACCGGGCGAGTGAGCATCACTTAATACCAGTTGAGAGAGCGCCGTTTGGTGTTACCTCAGAAAAAGCTATGGAGGGAGAATTCAGTGTCAGGCACTGACTAGGATTGAGGAGGTCAAGAGTCAAGAGACCCTGCCAATGGGGTGACAATCCTTTAAACAAGTAGAAACATCTTGAAAAAAGGCAGAGCCAGTGTTCTCTAACCCTTTCCAAGTGCCGGGTACTTTTATAGTGGTCATTTTGGTTTTTAATGGGGATAATTTCCCCTATCTGATCGCTGTGTTGATGTTAGGAGCCTAAACAAACAAGGTTTTGTGAAAACTCATATGTTAAATGGTCACAATTGAACTGTTTCTGCTCAATAACCAAAAGGGTTAGGGATCTATTTGATAGTGCACTGGTACACTGGTACACTCTTGCGCTTTTCGCCTGTGGGAAAAAGCATAGTATCTAAAAACAGCAAGGCTACAGTACACAAGAAAGACTCAATACTATTTTCTACTGCAGTCTGGTAGAAATTAACAGCATGCTGCATGTGCACATCTTCATCATCCAAAACCATGAACCTCATAGGGCAATTTTTCTTACAAATGTCTGTTACCAGGTGACCTTGTTAAGCATAATTACTGGGAGCTAAACAAAAGACTGTAACCGGCTGTGTTGTGAACAGCTTGTTCGACAACAACAAGGAATGGTTCTTATTGTATGAAAATGTTCTCCAGGCGAGCCTCAGTGTCTGCATTGAGGAAAAAGCCCATGTGGTGACATTGAGTAGAAATCCAAATTATGAAATAAGCATTGCATTAGTGACACAATAATCTTCCAACTTATTAAAATATAACAAATCAACCAAGTGCAGCAGCGCACACATCACAATTTGGTTTAATTCAATAACCTTCCCGAGTCCCGATCAATTGTTATTCTTCCCCTTAATCTACTTAATGACAAAACCCATCAAAAATCCTGGAGAAAATTGCTCCCCTTGCTTAGCACATCCAATCATCTGCGTTATGTCATTGAAACATGTGCAGCAGCGATGGCACAGCTCCAGAAGCAGCACTAGATTGGCTCCAATACATATTAGCCATCATCATGTTGTTATCTAAAGCCTATTACATGATGGATTTGGGCCTGACTCTTCTCCACCCATGTGGCAGTGGTACAGGGGAATAGGAGAAGGCATGTCTAAGCGAACAGGTTCATTAAGCCCATGTAAATTGCCGCAGCATCTGGGACTTGAGGATCTTGGCAACCAGGACAATAATGGTAAAAGAGAAACACCCAGCAGAGAATCCATCTCATTCCTTCCCTGTGCATTATTATGCCTCGCCAGCTCTGGCTGCTCATTACCGGCATCGCACACATTCAAATGAGACACCAGTGAATGAGCATGCACACAAACAAACAGTACTGTACGCTGTGGGGCTGGGGAGGGCTGAGCTGACGACACCGCACAGGATACAGCAAGCTCACCTCATCAAAACCTGACAGGAAACAAAACACTTTACTGATATTGTGACCTGAACTCCTCTTTCTCATCATAAATATAACTAGGATCACAGAACCTTACCTTTTTTCAGTGCCTCATATAGACCCGTAATATTAAAACCAGCCCTCCCTAACCTAGTTTATACAATATGTAATTTCAGCTTGGGGTAAAAATGGCTGATAAGAAGAAAAGTAGCTAAGCTCTTAAATTGGACGGTTACAGAAGTGCAGCTCTCTAAATAAGATGTATGGGCTGCAGCCTGTAACCTGTGTGAGTTTTCCTTATCAGTTTATGAAACATGCAATTAGTTGAAGATGGCCGGAAGGTTTACTGAATAACCCCATTAAAGAGAACACAGTGTTAAATAGGAAAGTGCCTGAAGGCAAATGTAATGGGTTTTTCCATTGACATGCTTTCCATTTGATAGGGGAGAATGCTTTCCTTGCTCTTAATTCAGGCCTTGCACACCTTGAGATTGATGGGATGCATCAATTCCACAATTTATGAATATGATACTCACAAAATAAATATGAAAACACAATACAACTACATTATTTATTTAACCATGTTCAGCTGGCAACAACAATGTTTTTAGATGTAATTTTTAAGAGCCTAGAGGCAATCTTGCTTTCCTCTTCTTTAGGGTACGATAGGGTGCAAAATCTAGTAAGAGTCATTCCGGGCGTGTACTATATGTTAGAAAGTCCAAATCATATCAACAGTGTGAAAATCAGGACTTAATGGAATCTATTTTTAAACACAGCTTAGCATGGCATGGCTGAACAGAGCTTTGGTTGCTTTTTTGCTTCCTTCATCTATGGCTTTGGTTACTTTGTGAATCAGCCAAGTCCTTCACAAACACGGTGGTCTTTCCGGTGGATTTTCAGAGGCGCATTGACTGTTGACACCGTTGATAAAGTGCAGATCATATATCATAACTCTGTACATTGTCTGGCTTTAAGGAGGGATTTCATTCCTCCATTTCCCATCTTAACAAGACAATCCCCACAATCCAAAAATGTTCTATTTATTCTTAAAAAGGTGGGGTCACAGTCTTTTCCACAAGTGCATTGAGTAGCCAAGCCAAGTCGCCAGCTAGGGGGGCCGCTGGCTTCCCCCCCCATCACATCTCACATCTCAATCATTGAGTAATGATGTGGGTTTTTTTGAGTTGTGGTGTTGAGCATAGAGCACTAATAGAATAACTACAATGCTCCTAACATCAACACAACGATCAGATAGGGGAAATTATCCCCATTAAAAACAAAAATGACCATTATAAAAGTAGCCAGCACTTGGAAAGAGTTAGAGAACCTTTTTTCAAGATGTTTCTAGGATTGTCACCCCATTGGCGGGGTCTCTTGACTCTTTAAGATGGATTTTCTCTCTTTTTTTGCAGTGCAACTTCATGCCGGGGATTTGACAGGGAGACCAGCCCTGGATTGGCCATTAGAAGCCACAGGAGAATTTCTGGTGGGCACGCCTGCTCTGGGCCGGAGGGGGCCGTCACTTGTAGGAGAGCCTTTAATTGAAAACAACTGTAGGGGAACTGCTGAATTATGGACAGCAATAATACTGGCCCATGAGAGATGCAAAGTAGCTGCAGCAGCTCCTCCAAAAGGCGACCAGCTCAAATTGAGATCAGCAGGTTAGCTGAGAAAATTCTAACATTGCAGAATTCTCTGAAACAGCATTAGCTTTTGGTCTGTGAGAACGGGCCCGTAGAGATATTAAAAGAGCGAAGGAAGGCAGGAAATATTTCTAGATTATTTTCTTTTTAATTGTGTTTTTTTCCAAGGCTAATTTCTGATTCTAACAGGGCTCAGCCTAAGGCCTACTATGTGTGCGTGTGTGTGAGAACATGTGCGTAACACAAACAGCCTTTTGTATTACAAAAACTGAGTAAGTTCAGAGAAGAAGCATCGTTTTACATTCCTCTGTGCTTCATGAATAGTACTCTCTAGATGCTGCTTTACATCAGACAAACTGACTGATTTCACTATTGTAGTTCAGACCTCGGCGCTGAAAAAAGTGGATTTTGCAGTCTACGCCATCCTCATTTGTGGTGAGGCTATTTTAGCATTACTGCCTGCAATCTCTTATCAAGTCTCCATGGACTAATGGGGAAGGCTAATTCCCAGGCTCAGCTTTTTTCCTAGCCAAGCCCTAACCAAGCCACCATTTGACTGACACACACACACACACACACACACACACACACACACAATCGTCTGCCTGTCTCTGTTGGGCAGGGATGCATCCCTCACACAGAGGGCTCATCTTATTAAAAGTTCTTGTGTTTTTCCTGCTACTGCTGCATATTTCTTAAATATACGTGATTGCGTCCTTGAGTTCAGTTAATATCAGCTAAAAACTTCAATAATATTCAACCAATGGTGGCTGAAAAAAGTAAAGAAAGTAGCAGGAGAGCTTCTGGCATTCTCCTAACAATCACAACTCTTGGGAGGGTTCAGCATTTGAAGAGAAAAATAAAGAAATAAGACCACAAAAGGGTGGCTATGTGGCTATATAAAAAAAAGTGTTTTTTGGAAGTTAAAAAGCTGTTATTGCGATGGCTGAATCATTAAAAATACACCAACTGGCTCGTGCCTTCATCAGGGTGTCTGACACACAAAAGAACAGGGCTGTGCTATGTCAGGTGTGTAAAGGAGAGTACAGGTAATGATGTTTGTAGCCACTAGAGGCCAGCTAGACAGCCATCTGAACAGTGCACATAACTAGTGGTCTACAACAAATACATACATATTGAAGTAGAAAAGTACCAGCGCATTGTTAGAGACCACAATGTATACTACATAACCCAAAATGTTGGGAAACTCAATGTAGAAAAACAAAAACACGTAGAAAAAAACAAAACAAATGAATGCAGCATGAATGTAGATAGTGATTTTGGGGAGAGAAAAGAAAGTCTAAGAAGAGTCCTAGCTCTTCATTGAGGCCTGGATATGTTGTGGCGTTAAGGGTGAATAGCCAGTATACCTCACACTGTTTAAGGTGTTTAATTTTGTCACCTTCCCTAGCATCAAGAATGATGGTCTCAGTGCCTGAGGCCTTAAGAGTGTTGTCATTCTCATGTCCAGCTTCCAGGTAGTGCTTTGCCATTGGGTAGTTCAGATTACCTGTATAGATTACATAGCGATGCTCTGCCACTCTCTCCCTAAGGAGACATAAAAACATCCACATATGGATTCAAGCCTGTGGACCAGGCGGGTGGTATTGCAGTTGATGAAACTGGTGATGGAGTATGTTTTGTTGTTAACAATATCCTTAAAAGAATTGCTTTTCACCATGTTCCCACAGCAGAAACCGCCCTTGGGTTGACGCAACCAGGTGTTTGGTTTGGGAGCTGGAAGGTAGCTTCTTACCAGTCCATGTTTTATTGTGGGGGCAGGTCTGAAGCAGAGTTTTTGTCCCTACAGATGACGTCCCCCCAGTTAATGATCTGTTTGATTTGTTCTGTTTGACAAAACAGATTCATTCCCATCCTGTTCATTCCTATCCTGTTCATTCCTATCCTGTTCATTCCTATCCTGTTCATTCCTATCCTGTTCATTCCTATCCTGTGCCACATGCCAACCCTCTGTGGTCACATTTTGTCCTGTTCTCTTCAACAGCCCATAGAGGCTTTTACTTTTATGCTGGCAATCACTTTGCCACAGTTGGTGGATATCTAATTTCAGAATGAATTTCAGCTGGAAGGGCAACTAGACATTTTCAAATGCAAGCTTAAGACGTACCGGTTTAGCTGTGCTTTTTATTTGATTTATTCTTTATCATTTTATCTTATTCCTTGCTTTCACTCTTAGTCTCCTTTTTATTCTTAGATTTTATTGTTTGCAATTCATTTTATTGTTTGTTGTTAATTGCATTTCATTTTATTGCTTTTGCTATTTCTACTTTAATCTGTATTTTATCTGTATCATTTTACCTGTCTTTTATTTTTAATGTGAAGCGCATTGCATTGCATTCATTTCCACAAAATGTGCTACACAAATAAAAGGTTGACTGATCGATTTCCTCATCTACAGCTAAAAAATGACAACTCTAGCAATGGGTGTTTTCTGAGACAGTAGTCATTCTGAATCTGACAGTTGATATGATGGATGCTAGATGGAATATGGGGTGCGTTTCACCAAGCTCACCAGGTTGCCACTCTACTATAAGCCTGGTAACCATTGACCTTGACAGGAAGATAGGACGCCCCCATCCTGAAGGCGAGAGATTCTGATAACCATGTCATCCATCATAGTGCCACTGAACCAAACACATGGGGTAGAAACCTTGGTAGAGAATCCTCACCCACACACCCACACACACACACACACACACACAATGGGGGAAAGCCAGCAGAATGGTCTTTTACTCATTAAAGGATACAGCAAAATGTTCATTTTTGTCAGCGATTAATGATGTATGGAGCTCGATAGTGTTGTGGGAGAACGAGCTGTCAGTCAACTCCTCCCTCTCTCTCGCTCACTCTCTCTCTCTCTACCCCACACACGCAGGCTCACACGCACAAGCACTGATATATACACACAGCGCACGTCACATACACACTCGCCCACAAACGTACCATCGCGCACACATACATGTGCACATGCAAACATACACACAACGTGAGCAGTGTAGTGTTTGCTTCTCACAGAGATCTGTTTTTTTTCCTTGGGCTCTGCTGAGATGGTCTGCAGCTTCAGCATATCACCTCCGGACAGAAAGGACTTCAATTCCCCACCAGTACACACTAACAAGAGAGCGAGAATCCTCCTTACAGCATGTAGGTCAGCCCTGCCTTTCATGACTGCTGGCTAAAAGAAGAGGTTATTACCACAATCCCAGCTCTACTCGCCCACCGACGCTTTCTTCCTAAAACAGCATGCCTCTCCCACCGGAGCGTGATGGTTGATGAAGAGCACACGCTGCTATGAAGTTATGATGTCCGAACACAGCCAAAGAAACCGAGCTCTAACCCCACGAGCATGGAGACTTTGGCCGGTCCCAGTGATATCACGGTGTTCTCATTCGCGTTTCACTAATCAGGGGGAAAATCTCCAGTGGTGCAATAACATTTCATCCCACCGCCAGTGAGTGGTACATCATCATGGACGCCATATGGACATTAACATCAAGATAATGTTGTTGAGCATAATTTGTGAGTGATGAAATATTGCTCTAATGGATGGCTCAGAAATTGTCGCAAAAGCTTAATTACACCATTCAGCAAATGCTGATGATTGTTTTATGAAGGGTGGGTGTCAGGCAGTTGGACGGTAAGCCACAGGCCGTATCATGACTGCAAAACAGGTCCCATTATTTTTCTGGAGTCCAAAAGCGACCAATTTGAGCATGCAGACATTTGGAAAGGTTGAATTAAGCTATTACTGCAAATGCATTATCATCCAACTAAATTCTCACTATCACAGCCTTTGTCTCATTACTCCATGTGAGGGTAGTTTCTGTTATATCCCATATTATATTACTGTACACCTCCCTGAGGGGAGATTATCTTAAAGCATTTTCCACATGGACATTTCCTGCTATAGAGCGGAGGGCATAAAATGAACAAAAGGACTTGTGCCAGGAAAATAAAACCGGAATCTAATTTGAGCAATAGAGTATGCAGCTTTGTAGGTTTTATACATGATACAATACCTCAAAGATAATATTCGGAAACATTATAGGAAAGAAGACCTCATTTTTTAAGTTGCATGAAAGAAATAAGCTTTCATTAGCTGATAGTGACACCGACAAGACTGTGACAGAGCAATGAGAAGACTCACTAAATGAGAGACATTTTCCATGATGATGAACTATCATTATCATTATACCCTCCATACAGTGCTAAGTACCCCTTTATGGCAACATTACAAATCTCTCAGCAAGTGTCACACAATGCCTCGCTGTAAAAGCTAAGGAGGAACAGTTGATTTATTGACGGCTGACGCACAGAGGAGGAAATGAATTCAGCAATGGAAAGATGTCTAATGTCTAAGTCTAATGTGAAATTTCTGACAGAAGTCGTGACAACTGATGCACGTCATCGCGTAATGACAGTGATCAGTGGTAGCAATCAAACACCAGACCACCACCAAGATGAGTAATGCTTCTATCTGCCAGATTACTATGTATGAATCCTTTTCAGATTGGAGGGACCACCGAAGATCACCGATTACTGATGATAATGATGATGATGATGATGATAATAACAGCAGTGATTGGTAGATATTGATATTCCCTACGTAGAGTTGTTACATTTTTGTCAACTGAATTTCTGTTTTGGATCATGTTGTTGGATTTCCGAGAGAAGCCATTCATGTTTATATAGGTTATAATATAGGTTTGTTAAAATGTTGTATATGTTTTGTTACCATGTAAAGCTTTTGTTCATGCATCTTCATGTATAGGATCTGCATATACATCTACTTTCTATATCCACCCTTGGAAGCAAATAAAAGCAATTGCCCTTCACTGATGCTCTGGGCCTGCCTTTAATGCAATCCCTTGTCATTCCTAGATTTGGATGGCTTCTCGATTTCTCTCTTCCTCCTCCTTCTGCCAGACGGGGGAAAGAGGGCTGGAACAAGCCCGGAGCTGGAGTGATGATTGATGACACGCCTCCTCTGGCCCACACTTCCCTGCTGACGCACTCTCACGCTGCTGCACTTTTCAGCACTAATTGGGCAACCCGGCAAACTCCCCTCCCAGAGCCTGTAGGGTCCAGGTCTAACCAAACCACCCACTCGGAGAAGTGTGTGAGCTATACTGTTCTGATTAAGCGCTGCCCGTGGGCCCCCAATGTGTCAGCAACACCCTGTTGTTGGTCGTGTTTACTGTGCAGTGCACATTTGCCAGACACTAAGGTGGACACCACCGGCCATAAATATTGAGAGAAGATGAGAACCTGTGAGCATCCCTTCGGAATGGTGAAACTATTTATATCCAGCTGCACTACTGGAACACTGCACTGTGATATGGTGCCTGCAAAAAAGGCCTCTATGAGACCACAGGCTACATCATGATAGGGACTGCAAACAATGACAAAGCAATATAATCCAGGCAACAGCCACTTGATATTCCCCAGGAATGTGCTGTGGGCCAAGGTGCTAGCAGGGGTTTGCATTGTTTGTTTCTCCTGACTTTATCAAGGGCGACTTACATAACCTATGGTACGTGTATAATGCTTTTATGAAGATGGATATTAACTGACACCATTTAGATAAAGTGCCTCGCTCAAGGACACATCAGCAGTATCCCCCGTGCCTTCGTTTGAACTGACAACCTCGGGATCATTAATCCATTTAGGGCTCGGACGGTTACATCAGAGTAAACACAAGCCGAGTGTCCTTTAGAACAGCCCGCTAAACAGCACAGCATGTTCAAATCATGAATTTATCGTACACTGCTCTGTAATATAGGCACAGGCAATTACCTTGCCTCTGCAAGCCATATGGTTAGGAAGACATCTAATAACAGTCTGTATGTTCTCTGGTTTCCAATGAAGGACAAAGGTTCAGCTTATGGGTTGGGAAATTGTTGCAGTGCACTGAGGCATGACTGATCTGTGCAATTGGTGAGCACAAAGAGCATTATGTATAAAAACCCCAGCTGAATAAATATGCATGATGTGCCTCTAAACAATATCAAAGTTGAAGGAACCACTGCTGTCGATTTCTTCTCCAGAAACTCAATATCTTGATACTTCTCTGTCAGCAAACTACCACTTTTTTTTTTCTTTTCAAATCCCTTTTCTCTCAGATGCACTTGCAGCCTCTTTCATTTTCTACCTGGCCCTCCTTTCTTGTATTCTCTTTCTTTTATCTGCTGCTTTTATCCCTAAGTAATTCTTAATGTTGAAGTGTCTCTGGGTCCCCAGACTGCATAATTAGGACCTGCCACTTCCTCAGTGGCAGAGGAAACCAGAAGAGGCTTCAGCATGTCACGTCCAGGAGAAAATCATCAGAATATAGATCGAGGAGGAGGCGGAGATGGTATGTACAGAGCCCTTTGAATTTATTCTCCGGCTGGCTCTCATCTTGGCTTTAAGCACACACTTCTAAGGAGGAACTCAGAACTTTAGGTAGCTGCCTGGGCGAAGACAGGATCGCTAGTTGATTAGCAGTTTCTAAAGCCATTTATGTAAGCTTACAGCGTGAATTATTCTTATTCCCTTTTTTAATCTCTACAAAGGAATGCCTGCATGAATAATTCATGGGGCTGTATACAGTATCCCCCTTATTATTAACTGTGCAAAATAAAATAAAAAAATATATATCTGTGGAATAATTTAGTTGGTAGAAATAGCAGAAGCACCAGGAGTAGCAGCTGAGTTGAGAGGCAAGAACACATTCAAGCTGATCACGGCAAATGGAAATCCATTTGGAGGAATTGTCAAGTGTCCATTTGAAGTGCTCAAAACATTCACTCACAGGGAAGGCTTCTTTGCTGTCAACTGCAACACTAAAATGGCTTATATCTACAACATAAGGGTGCCTGCAACATGTCACTAAATCACTATATACAGTATCTGTTACGATAAATGAGGGGAAATGGTAACTGTATATATTTACCGGGACATTCAACAACTCCGTGGTAAATGTATATATTTACTGCTAAATGTGTAAGTGTGGAAATTTACCACAGAGTTGGTGAATGTACACATTTCCCCAAGTAAATCTGGTAAATGTGAGTGGAAAACTCAAGTCACAGTAGCATGAGGTGGCTTTATCCACTGGTAAATGTGCACATTTATCGCCCTGCTTGTAAATGTGCACATTTATCAGTAAATGTATAAATTTACTGTAATATACACACACACACACACTGACATGACACGAGTATGTCAGTCAGTCAAGGCTGTTTTCACATTCATTCATTGCTATTCATCAACTCTGTATATATGTACCATCCATTCACACTTTGGGTGCGATCACACCTACAGTTCTGTTTTATTTTGGTCCAAACCAGAGTGGAAAGGCTTTTGCCAACCTGTAATCTTGCAGCAGAGAGAGTCAAAATAATTTCCAGTCCCTGTAATTTTAGCTAGACATAATGAACTTGTAATTTACCATCCTTGGTGTTCATACCAGGTGAGAACAAATTCAGCTAAATATGAGCATCAGGCTTTCCACTGCTGGCTATCAGATGTCTACCAGATGGCCATAAACCATATGGAACAACGGTCGAACAGCAAACTACTCATGAAACTGCATGTTTTGGGGTCTTTTCCTGTGGCTGGCTGGATTATGTTCTCACTCCTAACAAACCTCAGTGCAGTTATTTGTGCGCACGCCAATTCGAATGGCATTGTTTTGTCCTGCCTGTGGTGTGAATGTGCCCATACTGTGTTGCAAAGTCCTTAGTTAGCATGCTTCGACATACATCGTTGAAATAAACAGTGGGCATTTCTTTACAAATTCTTCTCATAACATCACCATTTACTTAACTGGTTGCTATGCTGTTATGCCCCGTCTAGGGGAGTGTCAGTAAGGGCATAACAAAAGTTGGACCCTCCGTTTCCAGCTCTCAAAACCAACCAGAAACAACGATATATAGAGCAAAAAGGCGAAATTTAATCGAAAACACAAACTGGAAGCACAGGCTTCAGAGTGGACCACGACCAAAACAATAAACAAAATAAAGCTGTTTCAGGTAATTCCTATTTAACAAGCTGAAAATGAAAAGAACTGAAATACAGAGGGCTACGTCTACCTCCTTCTCTAAATCAAAACACAGGAAAAAAAACTTACAAACAAAATAGCAGTCCAGCCCTACTGCTTCCAAAACTAAGGTACTCACTCTTAACAATTAACAAACTTTGACAGGTCTACACAGTCACAGAGCTAAGACAGTCTAACAGGTTGGCTTGAGGGTTGCGAACGGAGATGTCAAAAGATGAGATATCAAACTGCAGGCGGGTTGACTCCGTATTTGAAGATTGGTCTATAACCAGGGAACCAATCAGCTGCAGGAAATCAAATCCACCTTTTCCTAAAATAACCAGCAAAGGGAGTGGAATCTATGAATAAAGAACAAGTTAGTGTACGCTGTGAAAACTATTATAAGAGCATAGTACAAGATTCTGACAGTTGTGGCATATGTGGTTATTTGCATGTCTGGTTTGACAGGGGATCCATTACCTGTTTAGCTCAGTGGGTAGAACGTCAGACTCTCATGCTGAGGGTTGTGAGCTCAAACCTTTTATAATATTTATCACCTGTCAATTTTTATTGGTGAATCATAATGAACCGATTCAGAATCGATTCACTTCTGTCGGACGGCTCGAAAGAATCGGGTTAGTTAAAAGAGTCGGCGTTCCCATCACTACTGTGTGCCTCTGACCTCCTCCCGTCTTGCATCGTCTTGCAAGTCCAATCACTCTCTTTCAGTAGGAGAATCTATTTCATACCATACCCCGGTGATTGCTTCCTTGCTGAGTAATATCTTTACCAGTGATCAACAACTCTCAACACAGTTTCCTCTGTTATATTAGACTATAACCCAGTGAATTGCTTGGATATGTCTTACTCTATACATTGTGCAAGACATTTGTGTAAACACTACCATAACTGCTTACTCCTGCTTATTTGACAAATCTAAAATACATTGAAGTGATCTGCAGCCGTCTGTAAACACAATCTTTCAGAGTGGAAAGCTGCCTACTTTAGACTGCAGGTATTACAATTATATGAGTCAGATTCTTATTTTCCAGCCTTTGTACAGTTATTTATTTATTTATCTTCTACACAAGGCATACCTGTGAGCTCAGTATAATTGACACTTTTAAAATAGCTATTAATAAATGAATGAATAAATGAATTGGTGAAGGACTTCTTTTGAAAGAGTCTGATTACAACTTAGAACAAACACAAAATATAATTTTATGAAGAAGTGGATCTTACGCCAGTTTGCTGTCGCTGCTGTCATAATATTTACACGAAGTGCAGGGAGATATTTTTGTATTTTTTGTCTACTCGCCAAAAGTCCCATAATTTTACCAACTATTCTTCCTAATAGAAAAAGACCTCTGAATGATGGCTGATGATAAAAGCCAAAGTGGTGGAAGAGATGAAATTCTTAGCAGCCACGCCCAGAATTTATCAGCATTTGGCTGGTGTTCATTTCCCACGCTGTTCATGTGACTGAAATTAATCTGATCTGCAAATCAGTATTCCAGTTCTTAAAAGGTTTATGGATCCAGGCCTACTACTCTAAGGAGCCTTGCTCTTCTTACTATTGGTTGTTATATTGTGGAGTTGCTCAATAACAGTCAGACAACAATAACAGTTAAACTGGATTTAATTTTCTACTGTTGCACTTGGAAGTCGTTCAGGATAACAGTGCCAGCTAAACCGCTTATATAGAATGTAAATGGAAGTGATCAGACTGAAGATCAGGGGTCCTGGTCTTACAAGCTTTGTGTGTACAGCTCCACAACTCTTGCATCTATCGCTTGGTTCACCCTAATTAACTTAATTTCCAGAGTAAAGGCTTAATTCGTCCATTACAGGTTTTACTTTTCCTGACAAACTGGATAATTTACACTGTATCCTTCTGAGGCTACTCGGCTAATCTTGGTTGCACCCAGGCTAAAAAGCTTAAAAACGAAAAAAAAAATACTGAATACAGATATCATCATCTCAGGCCATGACTTTTCTTTCAGGCAACGTCACCATTCCTGTCATGGACTCAGACAGGTAAAGTGTGCCTTGCTTCTACCTTCATTGAAACCACTTCTTATCCAGTGGATTATCTCCCAGCAACACTTTAAATAAATATCACACCTACTATTTTTACACAAATCTGTACATTCTACTATTCTACAGCATTTGGTCCAAAGAATCAAATTCAAACTATGTTATACACTGGAGGTGAATCATTTTGTTCTAGAGAGAAGACAAAGCTACTGTATATATGAGAGTGGAAATCAAACACAACTCAGTGCTACAGTGATTCTTGTAATAGGGCATGGCAGCCACAGAGGCTGTAAACTTAATTTCCTTTCAATGGCCACATTGGCCTGTCAGGTAGAATACGGCTATTTATCAGAAGGTAGTTTTATATGTCAGCACATCTGATGGGGAAATTGGAAAACAAGCCAAAGCTTATTCTGAGAGCAGTCCTTTCCAGGATTGGAAGTATTTATCATTTCAAGACCCCACCCGTACCCACTTCTGGGTTGTGGTGCACTGTCATCACCAATCGCACAATATAGTAAAGCATCTGGTCCACATATTCCCTAAAGTGAGCCAGCATGTCACTAAAGTCATACAACACGGCGTCTGTTTCCCCATGTAGCTCTAGCTGTGATGAACCCTGGCAGCTATGCAACACAAGAGTGGGAATGAACCTCACAAACACTGTACCAGATTTTGCTTTTGAACCCGTTGAATGGCCCTGAGACGGCCATGAAAACAAAGACGGCAGGTTCATCCTCTCTAGTCTTTGAAAAGACTACCCATTAGCAACAGCACTGGCAAAAACAAGGGTGAAAATTGTGAAATGAAAGTGACACTTCCACAGTGCAAAGAGGAAGGCAGCGGGGGCATTGTGTTAGAATCAAAGAGAGTGCCTGGATTGAGGTTTTCGGCAGGGGATACGTGGCCCACACATCTACAGTGAAGCCAACTAGCTGGTGTTGAGAATATACTGCAGAAACTGGAAATTGATTGCACGCCTCAGGGAAGTTCTACTGCTGCAGTGTCACAGTATGTTACACAACATGTTAAGATGCCTTTAAATGTAGCCTAACCCTTCAAGTTATTTTGGCCTGGCAGAGTGATGCTAACTATAAAAACTCTGTTATCTAATCCATTTCTTTTGCAGCTTCTACGGCTGAAAGCTAATTAGCTTGGAGCGATAATCCCCCTTTTCATACGGTTAACTGGGAATCACAAGAAACAGAAATACAGCGCGATTCCGTTACACTGAACCTCACTGAGGTCATTCGCATGTTGTTCTGTAAAGCTTGCATGCGAGTGTAACGGAGTTAAAACATGTTAGTGAAAAAGTCTCCTGATAGAAACACTATCACACTACCTTCTTCTGATTCAAAAGCTTTTAAATCAGCTTGCTTGGTAGCGAGGTTGTCTTCGATGCTGCTGAGCGCAGTCTTTGTGCCTTTGAGAGCAATGTAGTTCTTTTGCTGTCAAAAACAAAAGACTGGGCTAAATCTTTGATGTGCTGCTTATGTCTCCATACACTATTACATCAAACAAAGCAAGTAACAAGCCATGCGTGTTGCCATATGGTCAAGTGGTAAGCAGCCCATAATTCATGATGTAGGCTACAATGACTCCTCGCCAAATGAACTCTAAATGACCCGAGGACACGTAACCAGATAAATAATGCTACTGCATTGTACAAATATCAAGTCACCACCTGGTACCAACACACAAATGGTGCTGGTGACACTTAAAATTGATTGGAATGCCAACAATATGGACAGGTCCTCGAAACACCTTATGGTAGCCTGTAATGGACAGAAATATAAAAGTCACATTTTCACAATGAAACGCGTATGATGGCTAACACAGCAGAGATCCAACAAAAACGTCTGGTGAAGAGGTAATATATCAAAACACAAAACAGAGTATAGGCCAGAAAGTGAGTTTTTGAAAGCCAGAAATCTCAGCACCTTCTGAGAAAATCATTGAGTCACTGGTATCGATCAACAAACCCACTTTAAAAAAGAAATAGAGAAAGAGAAACTGCAGTGATGACTGGTGTTTGTATGTCTATACAGTGATTGCCTGAAGGGAGCTCCATCGGGTCTTCAGCTGTATCAGTCTGTGGTGTGGTTGTCTAGAGGACCCGAGTCACCTCAGGAGCCCTCCTGGGGTAATGGGTGGTTTGATAAGTACTACAAGGGCCTAAGCTGCTCTTTATGTGCTTTCTCAGTCATTTATTGCAAACCCTTTCAATTAAGCACAATGAGTTGACTGTTGAATGTCACACAGAACAGAACAAGGCTAAGCTAACACGCATGCTGTGTGTTGGCAGAGTGATTATGATTACTTAGGCCAGTACGAACGCTGGAACGTCTCTTTACAGAGAAGAGCAGATACGTTGTGCATTTCTAAGTGCAGTACAGTATGAGATCAAATACTTTCTCCTTAGTTGCCGGAATGGAACGTGACGAAAGAGAGAGAGAGAGAGATAGACAGGCAGAGATAAAGTGAGAGAGAGAGAGAGAGAGAGAAACAAAGACAGGGAGGGATGTGTGGAGAGATCAAAGGCCAATTATGAATTGCAAAAAGACCCCCACCACCACCACCACCGAGTTTAAAATTAGAACCTTAATGACTGCCAGTCTCACAGATCAGCTGATGAATTCACTATCGAACATCAGCTCTGATTGAGTCAATTTGCCTGCCGTGGTTTGATTGGGACAAAGCCTATTCATGTCAAGGGAACTTTTAGACTACAGCCACGGCCTAGCCTTTCAGAGCTTCACGTTCTATCGTGTTCGATATTAATATATAAATACATTTCCAGATTTTACCTGTTAAATCAACAGGAGAATGTTTTCACGAGCGACAGTTCCACCAGATCCTGTGTATTGGCAAACGTTTCCAATGAACGCACAGTACTATTCAGCATGCTGTTAAACATCTGAGGTTAGGGGCCTTTTCAATAACACTATAATGTGTTTTATGATTGATTACAGTGTTGTGTGTTCCCATAATAACTCAAGTGCTGAAGGGACTATTTTGAAACCCACTTGAGCAACACAAGATGTAGTTCTGTTAAACTGGATCACGATATGGTAACAAACCATTTGTGCCATCTGTGCAAAATAGCAAAGAGTTAATACACTGTCAATTAAAGAGTAACTATCCAATAGGGTTATTTGTCATGGCTGACTTTCATCAGCAAGAAAGTAATTAAATGAAAAACCACATCAGAAACAGTAAGTAAAACAAGCGGAGTATCATTAAATACATTATATACATAAATAGCGAACACTTAATGAATCAAACTCACAAATGGGTTTTTGTTAATCTCGTGCAGCATGACACCTCTGGTACTTTAACTCTTGCCCTGATGGAAACAAAAAGTACCTCTGTGCTCGGTGGTTGATTTGCTCCACTAACTCTTCCTCCATTTACTGATAATTACCAATGCAGGCTCTCCAATTACTCAGCTCCAACAAACATTTACAGCAGTCTGCAATCCACACACTCATTATGCAGATGACAGAGAGAAAAAAAACACCAAAACCTGCTTCGAACGACTCCAATTAAAATCCTTTAGCCATGCCAACATACAACCAAATGAATTATGACAATACCTCTCTTAGCTACTGGAGTCTCAAATCAATTGAGAGAGACCAGCCATCATGAGAAAGCTAACTGAAGTGGTTAAAACACAGATTGGAGGCATACTGCTAACGCTGCTAAGTTTCTTGATTGACATATGAAAACATTGACAAGGTAATTATAATGATTTTTTTATGCCTACATCTGTTAGAAATTAGTAAAATATGAGTGACCCAGGAGAAATAAAAATGCATCATTTTTAATTCCCAATCAGGGGAATTACTGCATCCGGAATAATGATGAAAATTGTTCATTAATCGTCTTAAAAAAATCAAACTGACATAGTGCATCTCATCTCGTTCTCATTGTCTCATTGTATCTCGTTGTTGAATCCTCGTAACTATTAAACAGGCCTGCAGTATAACAACTGTTATTCACTTTTCAATTCACAATTCAAAAAGCTTTGTCTACCAAGCAGATTGCTTTTCCTCAGGACTCAGCTGCGTGTGACTGTATGTGAGATATAT
>CABFOQ010007080.1:39984-51540 GCA_900660455.1 Gephyroberyx darwinii
CTTTGATGTGTAGTTCACTTATCACCCTATGATGCTTTCTATTATGACCAGAACTGGATTCAACAGTATTTGCAAATACGTCTTAGCATTTGTTTGTTCCTGCTTTAAGCACCAGATGGGTGGGGTTCCTGCATAAGTCCAAAAGTGGCAGTCGCCTGTCACAAAAACTCAATTCACTTTCAAATACTCTCCAGTGATTTCATAAATGTTCTAGCATTCGGTTCTATGTCTTAGAGTTATACTAAGATAGTTGGAAGGAGATGCGAGATGAGTTGTCAAAAAGCATGTTCATCATGCGATGGTGAACATACACGCTAGCGTCGTTCTTCGTCGCTCTGAGACCATGGTTCCTCAGAATGAAATGCCTGTTTCCCCTGATAAAACGGCCTAGTGGGGTAAATTGATGACACAAAACTAATGTTGGATTTCATTAAAAGACAAGAAAATCCTCTGCACAAGAGCCGAAATCCCTCCAGATTGTATTTAATTCACAGTAGAAGGGGCATCGCTGAGATGACTGTGTGTCAACAAGTTCTGATATATTATTCCCAGAGGATCAAACTAATGTTTACCTGTGGTCCCTCGGGCCTGAACCCGTGCTCACACATAGAAGCTGCACTGAAGCTAATGACATCACCCACCATATCCTAAGGGAACATCTCCCATAATGATGATTCATTCTGTCTTCTGCTAATAATTCTCTCTGGAAATAAAACATTCAGGACCAGATCCTGTTGGCCAGATTCTTGATGTATGAATATGTGATAGATCAAGCCTTCCTCAGTTTGAGCAATCCCATAGCACAGGCATAATCTCTGGTCCTCATTTTGGCATGCATGAGTATCTTCGCCTTCTGACTTCCATCTGATTGAAATTGTGTATGAACAGACTGGATTTAGGAACATATGATGTTTTCCACCACAGAGATTTCCAAGTAGTCGTACAGTACGGATATTTGGCCGAGTAACTGGCAGAAAATTTCAGAAGGGTTCCTGGACGCTTATGAAAGGGTGCATGTTTGAAGGGTGCTCCGTGCTCCCAGCCAAATGTTGTGCTGTACCGTAAATACATTTACCACCAAAACTTTTATACCACACTCTTTGTTTGGGAGTTTCAGCATCACTCAGACCTCAAAACTTCAGGGGTTTTTGTCTGTAACCCAAGGCCCCGAGACATCGCTGGCCTGGCTCAACTGAGGAGGCATGGCTGAGATTCTTCAATGGTGTCAGAGTAGCACTACTAATTATCATGAAAAACAAGGAGAGGATGACTGATTGATTAAGGATTCCACTTGAAGGGCTCTCAGGAATCAATCTAGTCGGTCCTCTGTGATAAGAGCCTGGGAATCAAATGCCAACACCGTGTTGTTCGTGAATATTTGTTGCAGCAAACAGTTCAACACAACAGCTACTAACACAGGGATTTACTCGGGGATAGCGCTCAGAGAGGGTAGCTTGATGTTTTAAAGAAACAAACAACACTCACCAGGACATGCACAGAAATTCTCACAAAATGACTGAAGTCTCTTGACATGGTGGGCATCATCGTTGAAAGTTCAGTTTCCAGCAACTTCACTTAAAATTGTCTCAAAGTTATTGCCTTTGCAATCACTCTCTGTCAAGTTTAATTTTGAGGCTTATGGCTCCACTCTGAAACACACAAACACTCCTTTGAGATTTGCCTGTTGAATCATTGCAATTATGTGGAAACTCACAGCTGGGAACCAGTAAAAGCTCCATTTTCCACCCCAAATCATTTTTCGTATTCCCTATAATTGGAGTGATAAGCATATTAGAAAGAGGCTTCAAAACCCAGCATTGCATCTATTTCTTTTACGGGATTTACATTGAGAAAGCATTTCCATTAAGGCTTTAATTCACCAGTGCACTCAATCACTTTAGTGCTAATTGAAATATATTAGAGGTAGAAATACTTAATCAATTTCTGAAAAGTACAATGGATTGACTTGCCTGATGAATGATGACCGTGGATGTAAGCCATTTGGAAATTGTTCACAGCATGCAACTTTGAGTTTTAATGGATGTTAGACCCACTAAACGATAACTGCATGAGGCTGTTAAGCATGCCGTGTAACTAAAAGCTCTGGCAGCAACCTAGTTGGAATTTTTTTTTGTTTGTTTTTTTTGTCCCGATAATAAGGGAGAAAGAGCGTGATGCTTCAAACCCAAGCAGTCCTTGATTAAGATATCTGGGTTCTGAAAAAAAAACAAAAAAAACAAAACTGCACTCCAACATGTGCTTTTGACTGAAGCTTATAATGAGCTTTTGATTCATCCTGTGAGTAATGACCTTCTAAGTTGATAGAAAACAAAGCAACAGTGAAACGTACACACTTTTGAGATAAGTTATTGTCATTGGCTGATGGGCAGGTGTCACTTTCAGAGGCTTGTTGATTAAGCAATGCCTTGATATTGAAATTGGCTCCAGGGCAGCTTTGGGTAATTTTGATTTTTCAGAGATAGCTGCACAACATGTCAAATTATCGTCTGAAGGAGATTAGGCTGCTTTCAGCATCCTGCCGAGTGGCAATCGAAAAGGAGCCATGACAGGCTCTGGACAATAGACATCAATGTTGAGAGCTTCAAGTGGATACTGTGGAGGAGGTTAACTGGAAGTCTTGAGGGAGGTAGCTGGCATGAAAGCCTTCTTAGCCATTGCTCTAGCCTGTCACGTTGTCAGCTGAATTCCATCAATAGTAATGCACATCTATTGCAAATGGATGCCAGAGTAATGAATTTGATGAATACTTTAGTATAGCCAGGTTCCCATGGGCAATAGGAGATAGGCCCTAATGCTAGTGCGTGTATCTGCTTTTTACTGTTCAGAGGCATTTAAGAGTGGCCTAAGAAAGCTAAAATTGTAAAACTTTGTTTCCTTCAGTCAAAGACTCTAAGACTATTTTTGCTATTTCACATTGCCCATTGGTTGCACTGATGATTTAAAGGTGCATTAAGTAAGATTTTTACTGCACCATAGCGCAAAATGACCATAATACGTCTGTGGGGGTTTGACAGGGTTGTTGATCAATACCAATGACTAGACGATTACTTTGCCAAGCACTGAGATTTTCCAGCTTTCAAAAACTCATTTTTCGGCCCGTACTCTGTGTACTCCAGCAACTTGTATCACTGAATCAGAAGATTTGTATCACATGACAATTGATCTATTTTCGGGAATGGCAGACAGACTCAACGATAAAAACTCAAGAACAAAAACGAGGTCAACTTACTAACTCTTGATCCCCGATTTTTAGACACCATGTTGAGCATAAGGATTGTGAGACTGAGCAACATTGTTCTGACAGCAACATTGATCGCATTAAACCTGTGGTGCGGATAATATGCTTTTGGCATTTAATTGGCAGTAGCAGATTCAGGTGTGGCCTCCTCTCGAAACGAGTGTACAGGGCTGCATATTTGTGGCAGGTGTCTTGACATGTTCAGAGCATCCCATATCCGCTACATCTCCAAACAGGTTTTCCTTAATGTAGTCTAGCTTATACCTTCTACAACAACAGGATGTGGCCTAATTAAAAAAGTGCTGAAAAGCAGAAAATGAAGAGGATGTTTCTCAGCCATGACTCTGTTTATGGTCTGTGTAAAGGAGATAAAGTGAACAATTCCTCCCTTAAATTGTGTCCTGTGGAGTTCCAACAGTCACTTAATTTTCCTCTATTCTTGTCTTACCTATAATCTGTGCTGGGGTGGGGACACCAAGGCATTTAAGTTGGATGTTGTCTCTGGCACAAGTGCTTATTGTAAATGTCAAGACCTTTCATAGCCATAATAATGACACAGTTCAAAGAAAGATACATCACACCCTTTCTGCTCTGGATGAAGCTAGAAAACACAGTACCGGCACAATCACGTACGGCCAGAAAAGATTTTCATCAACTGTCTGTTGACATGAGGCAATGATGTTAGATTTATACGAATACCAGACTTTCAAAGTAGTGACAGGTCAATTTTGCACCATTACAGAGAATAAGGCCTCTGGCGCAGGCATTTTTTTGCAGCTGAGGGCCAACTGTCAAACTAAATAACAAAAATAAGCTACGATCATTGTCTTATTCCTAGTGTGTGCAGCCACAGCCTTGGTGCTATTTTCTGCCTAAAATGTAGCTTACAATACACTGTCACTGCCTACATTTTGTCCAGTACCCATCGTCTTATATATATTTTCATTGAGAAAATAGAACAGTTAAGGGATAGACTTGCAAGATGCAAAGATGGTCATGACCATACTTGAAGAACAGAAGCAAAGCAGAAGTGCAACTGTGTGGGAAAAGTAGCCTACGCTTAAGATTTGGGAAAAATTTACAGATGACTAGCTGTGCGTTGTTGATTACAGCTGTTAGGCTAACTCATGTGGAAGAAGCTGCTACTGATACCTTGTTTCCTGAGAGCAAAGGAAACCATCTCCTCATCTGGCCGCCCCCCCCCCAAATTCATAACCAGATGAGTCATTTACTGCAAAGAGTCATGATTTATCCGACTGAATCCAAATTACTTCAAACCAGTAAATGATGGGGAAGATAGAGATGCACAGCGCTTCTTGATAATGTACTCCCCATGGCAGCTCATAGATTTCCAGTACTTGCACAAATACAGTATACTGTATACATGAAACTGGTGTGCACTCATGGCGGAGACAGAAAAATCAAAGCATAGCTCATTCCAAATGCAAGCACCTTTGTTAATGGCTGAAAGAGACATCATTGAGAAAATGGCTGCGCTTTCAGGTCATTAAAAAAGATTAAAAGGAAGATGATACACATGTGGACCATTCCTCTTCCTCCAAAAGCTCAAACCATTTAATTGATATGGACCCACTGCCTAGCATAAATCAGGGCAGCAGGGAGACCACATTGGGCCACAGTAATGCAGCATTAAGAATTGAAGAGGTGGGGGAAATGAACACATGACAGCAGACGCGCCTTTCGGGAGCTATTCCATAATCCAGAGGCAGTGACTAATTGCATGCTTCTGGGTTTGTCACCATTTGAGAATGCTCACATTTTTATGACAACAATCAGCTTTGGGGGTACAGCAGAAATTTCTCTTTAATAGTCTGGGGTATTGACTATAGAGCCTCTCAACAAATAAGCACTGTTTTCTGCATTGAGTTGCATTGAGGCACAGCCTGTTTCATTACAGTTTGGGAAAATGACAACGAGTGACAACACTATATCATCATTTTGGTGACAACGATGAGTTGCAATTAGATGAAAACCAGAGAGGCAAGTAGAGCAGCTTAAGAGCTTTCTAATCTCCATTAGGTCAACAGCCTTGCAAAAGTGATAACTTCACACTGGCTGCATCCACATGGCAAAATCACATTGGGTTTCGAAACAGACCCGATGAACGGTTGTTGCTGAATTACCCATTAATTAGTTTTGAGAACTCTTCAATGAAAGACCTCGAAAACGGTCTCCCTATCCATTTCCTCGATTTCCAGTTTCCTGTTCCAGGCAATGACCCGCTTGCGGAGAGAGTCGCCGTATTTGGGGGTGGGAGGCAACTTGTTTATTGAGCTGATTCATAGCACAGGGATAATCTCTGGTCCAATGAACCATCAGGGTTCAGGCACAGCTTCTGCCACTGATCACAGCCAACCCTGATTGACACCAGGGAATAAGACTCGCTCTCTAGAGATAGCGTCAGAGGTGTAAGTCGGTTTGACGGGACAGCCCCTTGGGCACGGGGGAAATATGGTAAAAATAGTGCCCCCGCCCCCCCGGCTGTTGCTAAGGTAATTCAGTGATGAGCACCTCTACATTTTGAGCCTCCCGATAATATGACACTCATCTCCATATAACCACTGATGTCCTTAGGCCACTAAGACAATTCTGCTTCTCAATGATGAAACATAAACCGACAATAACACACAAACCAAGCTGATTGAAACTTAGGTAAGAAAGCTGATCTGTATTCAGGTCCACACCCATCATCTCAGAGCCGACATCCATAGAATTCATATTCAAGCGGGGCAGTCATTTCCTCATAACTATCAAAGTGGATATTTGATATTGGTTTGTTCTGACAGCTGAACAAGACTTTATTATTGTGCATTATTGATTATTTTAAGCCAAAATGTTTTGAATTTTGCAGATTTTCTAAAAACAAAAAATTAAAGACATTATACAGTGAATGTTTTTCATGTGAATACACATTGGAATACTGTTTTGTTTTTTTTGTTGTTGTTTTTTTATATATATTGAGACTTAAAACTTTGATGATGTTTTACAAGTAATTTGATGAGACTATTTTGATCTGACTACTTTTGTAAGGGTTTCCATCAGGCTAGTTTGGTAAGGAATTACAGAAAAAATAACATTTTACAATTGCAAAATATTGAACTCCTCGAGGGTCTGGTGTAAACCACGCCCATCACAGTTAATTGTGTCCTAAATGGGCAGGTTGCCTCTTCACAGTTACACCAATCTGGCTCTACCGCCACACTGACAACACTGTTCAGCCTCTTATTTTGTAACTACGACATCACAGTGGAAATGATAAACAGCACTCTTGGAAATGCAGGCTACTACCCCAACTAAGAATAGCTCTAAAACATAATAGAGAACGATATTAAATACTACATAAGATATTTCTTCCCCGTGCTTTAGGCCTACTGTAGGGGAAAGTATTTTATAAAACTTTGCCATCAGTACGCGAGCTCTAGCCGAGCTACAACAAGAGCATCCTGCATGGAGGCTGCTGCACCGATTGCCCTCCTATACAGACAAAAACAAGGACGGGATGGGGGGGGAATAGGCTACCGTGTGTTTATCGCAGGCAGGGGATGATTACCCGCTTAAACTACATCAAAACAAAACCAAAAAAAGACGAATGGGTGTGAAGAGCGCTTAGTGTCGCATCTCCATTTCGCTTGGGAAACACTCCAACTCCGACATGGTCTTGAGTCGGAGCGAGCCAGGGGGGGAAAGTGAAGTTGTTTAGCGGGCTTCCCTACCTCAGGAGAGCCGTGTCGCCTTGTCTGCTGACCACACTTTCAACCGAGGAATAGTCCACAGTTTGTCCAGCGGGCAAGCAGGACGGCAGAAAGCAGCACAGGCTGAGAATTATCGCAGTAAGCCACTGACCGGAGACGCACGCATCCTGCACCGCAATCATTATGTCCATCACTGCTGTGTTTTGTTGTCGGTATGTTTTTCCCAAGTCTTCTTGTTGCAAAGCTGGGGGGAGGGAAAAACCTAGACGCAAATGCTTCTGTATTTCCACACTTTTCCTCCTCGGAGCCCGTAAGAAATGGTCCGCCGTATAGTTTCCCAGGTTTGCTCGGCTGTGATGTGTAGCCCACTGTGCGAGGAAGTGTACTCTCCAGTGGCTTGCACACCATCTAGTGAGGAAATGCGATGTAAAATGGGAGCAGACCTAGAAGCAGACAACCCCCAGGCTCTGATCCTGTTGCCATGCGGCCGTTTCCCGGGCAACCCGTTCCCAGTGGCTCGTGATGGAGCAGTTAAACCCGGTAGGTATTGATACAACCCAAAGAGCAATTAAAGATATCGACTGGAGAACCACCCCCTATTTATTATCATACGGAAATGAACAATCTGAACATTTGGTGGAAATGGAGCTCACTGGTAGTGATGACGCAGGAGCATCCCTCAGGAAAAGTAACTTCGGTTATTACATAATACATTTTTAGAAGGGTAATATACAAACTCAACCGCAAAACTATACATTATATAGGAATATTATAGTGATGTAATGAGATAAAATATTAGAAAGTACGATTACGTCACTAAAATGTACAGTAGACATTACTGAGTACAATAGACACACTACAGGTCCCGAAATAATATTATTATAGGGTTGTTTTTTTGTTTTTGTTTTTTAATTAGTGTACATAAAATTACTGAAGCAAACCTGTAAACATACCACACACACACAGGGTCGAAATTACCAAAAAAAAATCTCACCACGCTGGCAGGTAACTTTAATGTCTTTAAAGTTACCTTACTTTAAAGTTAACTTTAATGTTTCGTTATATACAATATTTGATCTTTGCCTGTTCTCAGACATTGAAACTGCGATTCTTAATGCTGTTGCATTTAATGATGAATTACAAACTTTATCCACTGTATAAGTGAGTGAATAAGATTTAATTTAACACAGTAGTACATGATTCTGTACACAAAATGGCGCTGACAATAAGTAGGGTGACACATTTCTGATGAAATGTATTGTGTACAATGCACACACACACACACACACACACACACACACACACACACACACACACACACACACACACACACACACACACTATGCAATACCATTCCAGTCAAGGTTGTGGTTATAACACCCAACTTCTCTTTAACTCTCTTTTCTGGTCTGGTACGATAAAGCCATCCAGACCTCGGACTGACCGCAACCCGTTTACTGCAACGGAAAAATAACGTGGTGATGAAACTGACAGCGTTTACATTATATCTGTGTGTGTGTGTGTGTGTGTGTGTGTGTGTGTGCATTTTCACTATTTGGGTTGGGTTTTGATCTGTGGCTTCATGTTTCAGAGCCTCTACCTTCTCCCATGTAAACCAGCTTCCATTAACTGTTATGAAAATGATTCCAGTGAAAATTTCCCTGAGCCCCAAAACTCACTTTTACCACTAACGGACGTTTTCTCCCCATCTCTGAAGAACTGGTTTCCCTCCAGGAAGAAAGTTTGCATCGCAGTTTTTTGGGAAATTTCCCCCCCCCCCGACGCTGATAAAACTCAACAGAGGTGATGCAAATCCTCGTGCTTCTCGGGGTTTGGGTGGAGACTGATTTGCATGGAGTCAGAGGAAAAGAAAACGTCGTCCTCGCTCCTTCAGCGGCTGACAGCTGATCTGATAACAGCATGATTTATTCACCTCTCTAAACATATGAAAATGCTTTTTGCTTTTGAGGTTATTGAGCCTCAAACTACCATGGAAATGAAAGGGTGACTTAATTTGAATCAGATGTATGAGATGGTTTATTTTAGATAGTGATGCACGTTATTGAGGAATGAGGTTTGATCATAACACAACCACCGGCTTGTATCTGCGACTCTGATCATTGTGATATGGGTGTGACACTAAACCGCTACAAGATGTGAAGGAGGATTATCTCAACGTACAGGCCACAAAATATTTCAATTGAAACACTATCAAACTGATCTCAGTGCAGTGTAGAGCACTTATAGGATACAGCTACGTATCTGTTGCCAGGTCCCTGCTGAAGGTTATTCAGGGTTGTTCTCTCTTTCTCCAATGGGGTCGAGAAACTCTCAGCACAGAAATGACTGTGGAAACTTTAAATTCAGGGAATAAAAAGAAAACTTCCCAAACTGCAGCACTGAGGTTTGAACCTGGCAGCAGTGTTAAGTGCAAAAAAAAAAAAGACCTGCGTTTTAGCAAAATGCAGCTTTTTTTTTTTTTTTTTTTCACATTTTCAGCATTTTAGTCATTTAGCTGACACGCTCATCCAGCACGACTTACAGTGAGGTCAGCAGGAGAAGACGCTTCAGTTCCTAGATGACCAACATTACCAGCCGCCAACAGTGAGGAGGTCAAGGGTCAAAGCCACAGCGCTCTGGCTAGATAGAACAAATGCATGTATTCACAGCATTTAACAATGACAGGCTCCTTCTAATGATGATGAACTCTGTTGTAGAAAATCATACCATTGTCTGAGGTGACATTCTTGACAGTCATTTGGCCTCCGTTAGCCAGCCCTCCTCTCCATAACAAAGAGCCGGGTCACCTGACGCCCTAACTTCACCCACTTCACTCAGCAGCCTCCCAGCTAAAGTAAACAAACTGTTAATTCATGCTAATTCACCATAACCTATTGCCCCGTCCATATAAATTCCTCCCTCTGTCTCTCCCTCCCTCTTTCCCTCCCTCCCTCTTTCCCTCCCTCCCTCTCATTTACTGATTTAACTCATTTGACATTTCACATTTTGGGTGTTTTAGCACTGTTCAGGGTTCGATTCCTAGATGGCCAGCACTGAACATAAAGGAGTGCAGCGACTGTTGATGGTCGCTCTATTCTGACCGATTGTGGGCGGGGCCAGAGTCTCAGATTGCATCTATGTAGCGGTCTGCAGCTACAAACGTTTTACCAAGAAAACTAAGCGACTTATTCATACAAATGATGTATTTTTTTTGGTATTGCTGTTTGTTTAAAATAGCTAACTAACAAGCGCTAAATAGGTAGCATTGATTGAGAATAAAAAGACATGACTTCAGAGCTTCCCATTGATCCAACGATGATGCTTTTATTTCTTTCGAATAAAGGTTGGAGAGAACTGGGAAGCTTTGAACAGCTGGAATCAACTTCTCATACATTTTACACTTGCCAGGTAGAAACAATTGATGATGAAGCAAAATCACACTGACAGGGAAACAAGGACACCTGATTGGCTGCTGACGGCTGACGGCTAAAAGTTCAGCCGTGTCCAACTTTTCACATCGGCCGAGTTTCCCGGGTCACTCTGCTCTGCAGGAAATCAATGGACTTCTGGCGACTTGTTGATCACACAGTATGCAGATGACACTCTTCTTCCAATGATGAGAGACACCACTGATGAAAATCATAGCATTGTTTCAGTTCTCATCCAGATTGATTACAGTGGGAAGTAGATTAAGCTTATTCCTTCATCACCAACAAGCAACCAATAGTAAAGAGGTCAAAGGTCAGAGCCATGGTGCCCTGATAACGAATGGAACAACTATTCTTGTGCCCCTAGACTGGTCATGTATGACCAAATGTCCACCTGCATCAACATTTCCACCTGGGTGATCAGGTTGTAATTGAATAGAGCAAAAAGCAGATCAGATCCAGGTAGAAACGCAACCACGACTCATTGAAGATCAATGAACCCAGAGGCGGTCAGAGACATCCGGCTGTATCAATAACTTTTAAATGCAGGAAGTGTCCGATCCACATTCAGCACAGAACTAGAAACAACAACAGAAACAGAAACTATTTTTTATCCAACGGGGAAGCGCACTGAAATGAAACAGGCAGCTCAGACTGCAACAAACATTTACTGTCAACTGAATTTAATCCAGCTGAATCACATGCACACACAATCCAGTCACAAGACGCACGTTAATGCAAGTGCAAAGGGCGTCTTTGATAGAGAAATGGTGGGTAAAGAAATAAAAAGGTGGAGAGGTACTTTTTTAAATCAAGGAGGAGATCTTTCCTCTTTTCTCCTCCTCCTGCCAGAGTGAACAGGATCATTCATCCTCTTATCAGGTGAGTCCTCCCCCACCTCCTCCTTTACCTCCCTCTCTCTCCTGGCCTTTGTCCCCTCCGACAATGGGGTGATCAGGGAGGGGAGTGGAGGGGGTGAAGGGGCAGTAAAAGGAGGTGGTGTTGATCCTCCGTTCTTTACGGAGAGGCGGTTCAGGTAAAAAGGGTCCTTCTTCTCCTCTCCCACTGCTTTGTTGCAGCTTCGCAAGTACAATGAAGGGGTTTGTGTGTGTGTGTGTGTGTGTGTGTTTGTGTGTGAGACCCCCCACCCCCCCCT
>CABFOQ010007091.1:3796-24604 GCA_900660455.1 Gephyroberyx darwinii
ATCACACAGGATAAGCTTCTCATCGTCACCTGGAAGGGATCAATAAATGTATAGAGACTGAGTTAAAGCAGAAATGACTGTTTCCTGGTTTCAGTCAACTTTTACATCAGGTATTTCAAATTCATGCAGCATCATAGGACTTATTCAGCATCCCAGCACCCAGTTCCTTCTCCTGCCAGAGCCTTACTTGTCCTGGCCTTTACTCCAACTAAAGGCCAGAGATTGTGATACACAGTGAAAATATTTGTGTGACATTACTTTTGGAGATATTAACCCAACTTCTTGTTTCTTCCACAATAATTATTTTGTGTATGAAGTTAAAGTCTTGTATATACAGTAGGAACGTCAGGTTTCCTGTTATTGGAAAAGTTGCCTGCACGCTCTGCCTGGTGTATCTGTGTTGCTGGGCAACTGGCCAAGCCTTTATCCTCGTCTTATCACTACAAGTTCACCTGTGTGACTGCGGAGTTGCCGGCACTGTATGTAGACCTGCCTCACACTACTAGCCTGTTCTGCACTGTGCCTGCTGCTGCAGCCCTGTATGGATCTGGGCCTAATCTCCATAAGCTGCAGCACAGAGGGGTTCTGTGCGATCGCTAGACGGAGAGAAGACAACACGTCAACAGGCTGAGTTTCCTCTCGGTAGAGTGGTAATTTCTGTCCCATTAACTTGCAATGGCAAAGGATGAAGTTTGTCTCAAGTCCAGAGGTGTCTGAGAAAGGTGTTCTATCGCTGCCTACTGGTTGGAGTTGGTATGGCACCAATTAAATCAAACGGCAGTCAGGACTGATTCAATGACTAGGTTTACATGCAGGCTACAACCTGATTATCTAAAAATCTGTTTGTTGTATTGGAGTTGTATTTAGGTGTGAGAGGATAAAGAAGAACACCATCTCTTTTTCCAGACAGAGGCCAGTGTTGATACTCCTGTCGAGGTGTTTTGGGGTCAGTTAATTTGGAGTAAGAGCTGATTTGTACAGTTATTGGGTTTTTTAACTGCATGTAAATTCACCAGTTCAGATACAGGAAGCCATGTCATAATAGTTTGAACTCTTTCTATGCTAAGGCAAAAGCCTGCATGTAATCCATTTGGCACTTTTTATTTACAACACACTTGTTGGGGCCAAATTGGCGAGATAACACGTGGCATACATTAAACATCCCTTACCTTTCCTGCGGCAGACTTTGCAGCGAGCGTTCTCTGCAGACATGTCCCACTTGACGCAGGCGTCCAACATACCCAGCAGCACATGCATGCGGGAAAAGGTCTGGGCCTCTCGGATAGCAGTCTTCCACTTCTCTACCGCCGTAGCCACCTGGGAGGAAGAGCCCCACTTCTTTCAGTTCAGTGGAACTCAACAACTTACAGAGAAGCTACTCAGAAAATAAATCTTAGTGCCGGGGTTTAATGTAGCAGGACAATTCAGTGGGGTCGAGTAAGCCATCCGTAACAGAAAACTATACTAAAAATACTTAACAGTGATTGCCTAAACCTTCTGGCACTCTTCATACTGTCCAGTGTGGACTTTTGAAAGCCCTTGTTACTTTCCTACCCTGTAAGAAACACAGACCCAGAACACATCCCATCTCTTACCCTGGCCTCCTCTGCCAGTTTTTTCTCCTCATCCACCTCCTCAGCCTTGATGTTGTCTTCCCCTAACTGCTTCTTTTTCTTCTTCTGCTTGGGGGCCATGAATCCCTGCAGGAATTTCTTGATTATACAGGCCTGAATGGTGATGATGCACTCTCCAAAGTCTTTCAAGCTCTCCATGTCACACACCTGTGTATGGCGGAAGATGTGTTGATTATTCCAGTTTTGTGCACAATACAAAGTCGTTACAAACAGACAAATCAATCACATTTCTCAATGTCGGTATTACTTCCTTGCTCATTTTATAGCCAGTTTGCATTCATGCCATCCTGCCTACACAGCGCACACTATGTGTCTGTCCCCCCAGCATGGACTCCTACATCAGGTATCAGCTATATGTCATGATGATTGACAGGAGGATAAACACTATCACCCAACCATAATATGAAGAAGCATCATCCATTTCTTTCCAAAACAACACGCATCTTAATGCTATATATGAACAGACAAGAACAGTCACCTGATTTTCAATGTCTGTGTTGTCGTCCAGGTATCCAAGACCTCCCTTCTGAAGTCGGGATGCTACCTCCTGGATGTCACTGCGTAGGTATTTGAGCAGCTCCTGGTGGCCATCACAGGTCCTGAGGCCCAACTTGCCCTTACGGGTCAGATGGACAGAGTGGACAATGTCCTGGTACCTGCAACAGGGACGGGATCAGAACCATAGCTTTGCATTGGGTTTTGCATATCTAGAAGCAGATTCTTGACCTGCTGGAAAGTATAAACCTCTAGAGTCAATAAAAATAGTCATTAAGTGACTGTAGGATTTTAATTAAGTCTTTAATTAAGTCTGTGAAAAACTTAAATAACCATTCTGCACAAACTGGACTACCAGGACAATAAATAACTCCTCACCCAGACAAGTGTTTGATACACCAATATACAAATGTATTTCTTTATTTTTATTTCTTCATCATGAAAGCCTTGCATAAGCATAAGCCTTGTGGATTTTGGCTTCTCCTGTACAGTGCTTGGTTTTCTGATGTCTAGTCTCTCGGTGGTCATCTTTCTTTTCAGCTGTCTTTGTAAAGCAAGCAAGTGTAATCAAGAGCAATCGCCACTTTTACCTGTTCTGTATCTTTGCCTTTAGTTCGCTTTCTCTGACTCCCTGCGAATGAAGGCTCTCCACCAGTTCCTCTATATCAGCTGGGTTGTCGTATACAAACCTGCAATCAGAGAGGCAGGAGGCTTAGAGTCAACAGAAACGTTAAGCATTGATTAGAGTTTTAACTTTGAACAAATGTTGCAAATACTAGTCTACTGCTTTACCAGTTTTGCAGCATGAAAACTTGAAACTTGCCATGTGACCATTGGAAAACCATTAAAATGCTGTACATTTGAGGAAAAAGGCAAACAATCATCACCATACACCAGCCGACCACGCCACGCTCTTACCAGAGGTTTTGTCCCTGCTTGGGAACAGTGGTTTCTATGCAGACATCTGCTGCTGCTCCCTGCTGGGCTCCTTCACTCACAGCACCATCTAGGCTGCCATCATCCTTCTCGGCTCCTACAATATTGATCACAATTACCAAAGTCTGTAATGTTGTTACCAAATTAACAAAGTGGAGTAGAAAAGTACTTCTTTAAGTAGGAGTGTTGTGTCCCAAAAAGAGACAATGCAGTCAAATGGAAGCCATTTTCTGAACTACTCAAATTTGCCAGAGGCACATAGACATAATTTGTACAACGTGGCATGTATTGGTAACAATGTGAGCAATATTTGTGACAGTGTCAGCAAATGTTGTCAGGCGTAGTGCCAGACTCACCATCCTCATCCTCTTCTACCTCAGCTTCTGCTGGTTTGTCCTCAGGCGGAAGGGTGTAGTTATAGTCGATGCTTTCATGCACCCAGCCCTTCTCAATGTACAGACCAGGAACCACGTCAGAGAAAAGCCAGTACCTGACAAAAAATAAAACACAATTTACATTTCTTGTATATATTTGATCTCACATGTTTCATCTCATTGGCTATGAGTGCTTATCAATTTTGTGTGGCACTGAATCAACTGTTTCAACATACACAACATACACTTTGATTCACACACACAACAGGTTGGAGTTTATACCTTAGTAGTATATCGGGTGAAGGGACAAACCATTTGTGACTGATAGTGGAGAACATTACAAGATCTATGGGGTCTTTCTGTGGGGGCGATTCTGACCTGTTATGGTTTCTGTCCGTGCCCAGTGGGGCCCTGCGCAGGACAAGCTTGGCTTTGGTTATACCGTCCTGGAAGGCCCTCTCTGCAGCAGCCTTCTGCTTACGGATCCGCTCCTCTTCTGCCTCCTTCTCCATGCGCTCTGGGGTTGGAAAAAAAAAAAAAAAAAGGACTAAATGTCATTGATTCACAAGTGCTAATTATTTTCAAAACTTTATTCCAAAGAAAAGTTGATATCGATCAAAATAGTTCTTCAGTGTTTTCTTGACACTTATTTGGCTTCCTAAGAAAGAACTCATGAATAAATGGGAAGTTCTCAAATTATTATCAATAAACTTTTAGATAACCTTCTAGTAGTCTTAACATTGTTATCCAGAAAAGGTAAGCCTCTAAATTCATTCATTTAAATACACATTTTAGACAGTTAAGTAGGTATTTCAAAGTATTAATAGTTTTACTGGCTATATCTTACATTTTATTTTTAGGGGTTGACGGGGTAAATTAACTAAACTTCAGATTCACGTTTTGAACTGGATGAATTGATCCCACCTGTGCTGTGTGACTCACCTTTGTTCTGCCTGTCATGCTCCTCTTTCTCCTTCTTGGCCTGTATGGCCATCAGCCGCCTGCTCTTCACCGTACTGATCATGTCCTCTGGTTCTGGCTCTGGCTCCACCTTCACTTCCTTCTTGCTCTCCTTCTTAGCGCTGCCCTCTTTCTTCTTCTCTGCCTTCTCTCCTTTGGGCGTGCCTCCCTCCTCTTTGACTAGGGTCAGAGAAAAAGGTTTTACAATTCACCTAGAATAAATGTTAAATCAATACCCTGGTGTTAAGTGAATTACAACAATATTAAAACTCAGCATTTGATGTCCTGCTCCATTAAGAACTGCAGATAGAGCTCTCTGGTAATTCCCACCCGTACCTTTGTCCTCCATCTCCTTACGCCGCTGCTTCTCGGCCCTTTTGCGGTCATTGACCTCCTTGAGCGTTGCCAGGCGCTCCTTCCAGAGCTCAGCGGACCGTTGCTGCATTGCGTCGACGTGGTCCTCAACTGAGTAGGTCATGAGGATGCGGTGGCATAGCGCCACCAGCAGGCTGACCTTCTCCAGGGGGTTCAGCTCAAACACCTCAGCTGCCTCAAGCCTCTCCAAAAACTCGCTGGTTACCACATCATCAAAGCCCCCCAGGACGCCCCAGTCCTCAGAACCCTGGCCACTCTCTTCACCATGAGTGTCACACGGTCGTAGGCACAACCGCACCAGCTCCGACACAGAGTGCATGGTGAGGGGGATCTCGGATAAGGGCATGTCCAGCTCGCTGTAGCCCTCTGCCAGCTCATCCTGTAGCAGTGTCTGGAGCAGCACAACTAGCACACGGTTCAGGTAGAGAAAGCCAGCCCTCTCCCCAGCCAGTGCCTCCATCAGGGCAACTGCTGTGATGGGGTACTGGTCATCTGGCATCAGCAGCCCTGCGTAGCAGTTGAGGAATTCCACTACCATTGCCACATCACCAAATAGGGCGTTTGGCAACCCCTCGGGCATGTCTACGAGTTTGAATGTCGGCAGGCTCTTGCCGCCCTGGATCTCCTGGTCCTCGTATCGGCGCGACTGTTCACGGCGAACTAGCATCTCTTTCTCGCGCCGCTCCTTGGCCTTCTCTCGCATCTTCTCTTTGAGTTCCTCACGCTTCTTCTTCATCTCTTCCTGCTTCTCCTCTTCGCTCATGGCTGCCCAGCGTTTCTTTTGCTCCAGGAGCTCCCAGCGTTTCTGCACCAGCTCTTTCAGCTCCTCGGGCAGCCGGCCTCGGTCATCTGGAGACAAGGTCTTGGCGGCCTTGGAGATGAGGGAGGACAGGGCATTCTTTTTGTCCTCTTTGCCCTTGTTCTCTTTATAGTAGCGAAGGAGGTGGAGAGCCATGGGGTGCAGGGGCTTCCCCAGTTTAGGCGTACCCATGCTAGTACTGCGGGCTCTCTTCTTAGGGCTCCCAGCAGGGGTGCTCTTAGCCAGATGCAGCAGAGTCATTTGCTTCATCTTCGGTGTCTTAGCACCAACTTTACCATCCTTTTTAGAAGCTTTGAGGTTCTTGTCACTCTTTGCAGTTTTCTTGCTCTCTTTCTTGTCCCCTGACTTTTTGCCTGATTTTGGGGTGGATGGGGCTGAGCTTTTGCCTTCTCCTTTCTTAGGGGTTCCTGAATTCTTCACTTTGAGTGGGGAACCATTCATTTTCATTTTCTGAAATAGAGAACACATGGAATTACATCTTTATCCGGCCCATTTTGCCAACTCTGAGAAAAGCCTGCCTTGTAAGCGATAGCCCATAACCACTAAGAAAATATCTCCAATAACAGTACGTAATGTGAATAACGAAGCTGGCTAACCTGCATGTGGCCCCAGATAGTGGGGCTCAGCGGCATGGCTAGAGTGTCTTTCTTCTTTTTCGTCTTTTTCTCTCCTTTCTCATTTCCCGACTCATCCCCTGGGGTATCAGAGGTCTTGAGCTTCTTGCTAGATTTACCCTCAGGAGAGGTCAAACTCTTGCGCTTGGTGGAGGGATTCTCAGCTAAAAACTTAAGACAAGAACAAAGAACTTGAGCCAAGAAGAAACAGATTTTATCAAGTAGGAGAAAAATGACAAAAATGACTGTACATTACCTTGTGTGGATCAAGTAGGAAGTCACTGAATTTGCTGGGCAGGTTGAACTTTTTCACTAGTTCATCCTCGACCACCCAGGGCGCACTCTCTCCCATACCCAGCCTGAGAGCATAGTGCCTGATGAAGTAACGCATAATCTCCTTGGTTGGAGGGCGCTCGCTTCTGAACAGGCTGTCTGATGGGACATCACTGATCACCTATGGGAGTCAGTTAGACTCCATTAAAACTGGTTACAATAAGCGTGGATTTGGTATTTGTTTATGCAAAATATCCAAGTATTTATCTTTCAAAACAACATTTTTTTATTCCTAATATCAAGAGCTCCTTCCTGGGAAAGTTTTATACATGCCTACTATAAAGCATAAAGATGACTGCTACTGACTAAGATTTAGTGTAACCTGTGAAGAATTTGTATTTTTTCTTGGGCAATACTTTAAAAGTCTTTCAAGTTAACAGTCACAAAATTGCTTTGCAAGCTTTAAATTGCCCACCTGCATGGTTTCAAAATCCCCTGAGAAGTGCACTGCCTGAAATTATTTGAGCAATGCTTCTTAGTCAACAGCTAAGGATGTAAAATGTGTTGCAGGTTAATGTCTGGTGGGTTCCCATAATAAGTGTACTATTATATTGTCATGAGCTTGGGTCCCATGGCAAGACAGATATTCATTTTGGGCCAGCGCAAAAAAAAATCTCACTTTTTAAGCACCATTGATTTAGGCTGCGTTCATACTGAAGGCAACTATGCTCAATTCTGTATCCAATACCAATGTGAACTGTAAGACATTTTAAAAAGACACACATGAGAGTTTTACCCAAACAAAAGCACATCTGTCGTTTTGCACATGCTACTTTGGTAAATCTAGCTAACATGGAAGGTGATCAAAGATGGCTCTTTATGTACTGGATTTTGATGACGACAACTTAATCATCAGATGATATGATTTGAAGGTTCAAATACAAGTCACATGGCTGTGAATCAGATTTAGTACCACATATCAATATGGTCTGGATGGAATTTGAAAACAAGAGACTCCATGCCGCTTTTTGCTGTTCATACAGTTTTTAGATAATCAGATATGTAGTACTTTTGATGGGTAAAAACTTGGAATCAGAACTGAGACACTTTCAGCTGCAGTGTGAATGTAGCCTTAGAGCTAACAAGACAATCCAAACCTTATCCTCGTTGACCAGCTTCACGTCGTATTTATGAGGAAGGAATTTGGGCATCACCCATTTCTTCTTCTCTTCCTTCATTACGGTGGGAAGTTTCCTTGGTGAACGTCGTGCTCTGTCACCTACAGGACCCAAAACAATAAATACAAAATTAATTCTCATATAAAAATAACACATCCAAGTTACTAATGTAGCACCAATGTATTGTAGCTAGGAAAATATGACCACCATGTAACATGTGTGTTAATTAATAATAAATGTTAAGAAATGTTTTCTGGAGTGCAAGTTGAGTAAATCATAAGTATCCATCTAAAACTCAATAATAATTACAATAATGGTAATATTAGTTAGCTAAAGTATATAGCACTTATGATATTTGACTATTATTGCCGTTGTGCCTCTTTTAGATTCGATTCAGAAGAAAAGGGGTTAAAAATAAAAACATAAGAAACAAGATTAAAATGTGGCAAAATCAAAAACATTACATAAAGGAAGTTGGGGCCCTGGAACACAACTTCATACACATTAGTTAAACCTAGTCCCAGAATATAACATTTTTTCATTTTTAAGGCTGATTGGGCATTTTAAAAAGGAGAATTCCTGAAAAACATCAGTGTAGGACAGAGCTTCAACCTTGAATTTTGTCAAACTGAGAAATAAGGGAAAACAATTCAATTCTCTTGTCCTGGAAAATATTAAACATTACTACTAATGTGTATTTAAAATCAGAAAGCCACGGTGGCATTCTTTTTCCAACAGCAACTTTTTGTCCTTCGCACATGGGGAGATTTTAGGATGTGAAACCTGAAACCTCTTTTCCCGTAAATCTCCCACATTGACTAGTACTCACTGAGACTGTCCCTCCTGCTCTCCTCCTCTCGGAGAGGAGGTTCCTTCCTCTGGTTCTCCTGGCTAGCGTTCTCCTTGTCACTGGACGGAGAGTCACAGGCCCCCTCCAGCTTCTTCTCCGCTGTCTCGCCCTCCGGGTTCTCTAGGGGATGGATCTTCATCACCTTCACTCGCAAACTTTTATCCTTCCCCACCTGAACAGAAAATAACAGTGGGTATTGGGTAGAATAAAGTGCAAACTTTGCTTAATTTTAATGATACCTGGTTTAAAACAGTTCATAATAAGACATTAGCAGGATAAATTCCTAATGAGTGAATGTTTTCTTCAACATAATGTCCTTTCTGAACAAAGTGGTCATGTGTAGCTCAGTGGGTGAAGCATGGCACAAACACTACTAAGGCTATTCCCCCAGGGGCCACCATATGTTCCATGTGCTAGGTTACCTAACAGCCAACAAAAAAAATCAAAAACTTCTACTGACCAAGAAGTCGCACTCTTCGTCAACAGCGTACTTGGTGAGGATCTCCACCCAGGCCATTTCAACCAGTTTGTCCAGAGACACTGTGTTGTGGTGGACCATCTCCAGCACTGGCTTCTCAAACCACTGGGGATACTCCTCCTGGAGCCTGCATGCACAAAAGATGGTGAGTATTTGGGCTTATCACACTAATTTCAACAATGAAGGAAAAGGTATAAAAAAAATAAGACAATCTGTTAATACATGTGGTGCACTCCCATTCAAATGTTTTCTTCTATACAGGTTGGGTTTTGCTAGGCTGTAATATTTATTCAATGTACAAATTACTTTATTTTGTTTGTGTTTTGTGTTAGTTGCAACTACAGGCTCTCCATGAAACGCACAGTGGGAATTTAGCCCTTTGATCTGCTAGCCACACCAACAGGATACCTATCACAGCCAAATTAACCACCCTTCACTAGGCTAGTGTTTCCCATTTTACTCAACCCTGCTTTAATCACTGTGGCCAGGGACCAGCGCATTACATAACAGAGTAACAAAGGGTTGAGAATGACCAGTAGAGGGAGCAAAATCTCTCGGCTGTTAAAACTAGACATTGCTTAAATACAGCGCATGAGCCTGCCTGACTGAGCTCTGGGCAGCTGAGCATTGCCCTACTCTACCGTTGCTTAGGTGTCTCCTGGACGCACATGTAGCTCGGTTTGCCTTCCTCTCTCTGACAGCACCTATCTTTAGCCTGGTCGGTGGTGTAAGTGGACTGTCCGTGGTGCTGAAAGATCTCAACTGAGTCAGTCGAATTTTCATTTGGTTCCGTCCTCTCCTTTAGAAGAGCAAGATGAAGGCATTCTCTCCAGCCCATTCCAGATTCAAGGGTGACTCAATCACACACCCTCTAAATAGAATGAGAGGAGGAGCACCAGATTTACCCAATCAAAGCACAGCAGCAAGCCTTGTGACCTTCACTGTGGTAGAGCAGTGCCGTTTTATGATGCTACCCTGAGCTGGTGTGTGAAAGGCTTATCTGTGATTGTTTGTGTGCCTCTTAATAAGCAATACTTTGTTGGGTATTCACAGATGAATGAGATAACCAAAGCTTTGCTGGACCGTTGGATGCAAAGCACTGCCACGTAGATGTGCCATCGTCCAGTCGACTGCCTTCCTTTTCTAAATCTATAATCACTAGAGTGGACTTACGGTTCTTACTTAACAAATAAGATGATCATGCACTCTCTCACTCACACACACAAAGAGTTGACTTCAGATTCAATACTAACAGTTCGGTGACTTCTTGCTCCTCCTCCCATGCTTCCTTGTGTGTGAGCTGGTTGCTTCCAGTGCTCTTGCATGTCCAGATGCGCTCACTATACCTTTGCAGGCGGGCCTCATACTCTCTGTAGCCGTTTTGTCAAAGAAAGTGCAATATTCAAGAATGTGATTAAACAGTACATAAACTCCCCACTGAAAATGAAATCTGAATTTTTCACTGCATCTAATCCACATTGTAAATAACATGTTCTCCTCCCGTAGCCTCTGTTCCACGGATCCCTTATTAATGAATCATGTGTAAATTTATGTTAACAATTAAAAATGAAAGTGTGAGGCACAGGGGGCACCCCAAATTTCATAACAAAAACAAATTACAGTTATAAACTCAAGAATGAAGGAGAGTACCAGGGATGTGATTGAGGACAATGCAAAACTGTAGGCAAAAAGTGAGGGAGGTTGGATAACAATAATGTCCACATAAACCAAAAAGGAGTTTGTATTTTTAAAGAAGTAAACATACTTCCATGGGTAATTGATGAGGACAATTAATTGTTTGACTATGTAACCTGCCAAATCTACAAACCGCCAAATTACCAATAGGTCCCCAATCAGCAGGTCAGATTAACACTTCTGTACTGTACTTTGGGAGAGCTAGAATAGGTTTGTGTGGCCTTCTGGTAGGGTAGTGGTTCTCTAAACAATGACGATAAAACTCACCCGTCAAAAAGGCATTTTAGTAGCGTTAGGTCAAAGTTACCCGTGTCACTAAATGATTCCAATCACACTAAACGTTTTCTAATCTTTCATCAGATCGATAGACCATACATAGCATTTCAATTTGTCAATACCGGCTGCATAAGTTTGCTATCAGTTACATAACTGTCACGTTTGAAGTTAACTTTTCATGATACAAGTTTCATAACAAGTGGCTAATGTTACTTGGTTCCCACACCAGAAACGTAGAGTCAGTCAACGGCTGTGAGTTTGCCGATTTCCTCTCTTGGCTAGCGAACCAAAACGTTAATCTGAGGTTTGCGAGCTGGCAGACTAACTCTACCCAGGCACGCAATGGCAGTAGCCGGCAAGCAGACGACGGGCTATTGTGACTGGGGCACCAAATGAGAGACCCAACCTAGCAGCTAGCAAGCTAACCGCACTAGCGTTAGTGACTGACAGTAACGTTACACCCATATAAACTGCAACAACTCATTTTAGCAGTCCGCTCAACTTAGCCAAAAAGAGAAGTGTGTTATTTGCTATACAAAGTCTTCTCACTTATCTAGGGCTGTAAAATACAGTGACTTGATTAGCACTAGCTAGGTGGCGTAACGTAAGATAGCTCGCTTGCTATCCAAGCCTGTATGTACAGTGTGTCCATGAGGGGAAACAATGCACAAAATAATATAATGCCAGCCTGCACGCTGGCTAAGCTACATTAGCTAGTACCCCTGCTATGTGCATGACGCTATGCTAACGTTAACGTAGGTAAGGCAATGTGGAAAGTCAACAGCCAGTTGGGCAGCTTGCCGTACAATACGGCGAGAGAGACTGGGCTTCAATATCATGCCAAAGGATACTCTTTGTTCCTGAAGGCCTCCTTGCTGTGTTCGATGATGTAGACCTCCTCTCCCGGGCCTGGTGGCTCGGCTAGCGGCTTAGCCAGCGGATAAGGTTTCCGACCCAAAAGCGGTGCCATCGCAAATGCAATATGGCACTGATGCCTACTGTAAATTATACCTTCTAGCACGAAACTAGTTATTTAAGAGACAGTAATGTGGCCTTAGCATGTATCCAAGTGTCTTTAAATGTCAGTACTTAACGTTAGCACGTTCCACGTTACCGCCGGCAGGCCCAGCACGGCAATCAACGTGTAGCAGCTAGCTAGCTAATAGCAGACTGGTTGGCTACCTCGCTGCAAAACAATAACAGTGCACTTCTTGCTGCCAGCTTCATCGCATCCGTCTTCTATTCCCCGGTGGCGGTGTCATGTTGGTTGTACACGATGTCCTCGGCGTAAGAGCAGTGGTTGTAGTTGCCTCTCTGGACAGTTGGGAAACTTTTAGCTCCCCCGGCTGAAGATGAAAGGATGCAAGAAGCTTTTCGGAAATCAAACTCGCGGCAATAGCAAAAGCTCTCTTCAGCGGGAGGTCTGGCGCGCTCTACACCCCCAAGTCTTTGCAAAATAGGCCTAGTCACACGAAATGAGTTGTCTTCGTGGCATTTCACGTAGTCCGAACTTCTTGTTATCAGATTAAAAGAGTTGGTAATTCTTACGAAAAAAGTAAATTGGATCTATCAAGAGATTAGTTCCTTGTCGAAATGGCGGGAGTTTCTATTCCACCGGCACAATTCCGTACCTCAGAACTCCGTTTCCCCGGCAGCAAACGGCGTCGCGCGCATATTCCCCGCCCTCTCTCTCCTTTGATTGGTTGCCCGAGTACTGTGCCCTCTTCCAATTTGGTCTACAGCAATCATTCACTGGTTATTAGAGCCTGCCTATTATCAATCTTGGACTGCCCCTTCGAATGAGTCACGCCCCTTAGAGAATATAAACGGCCAGGTTAGAGGTCAGATGGCTACAGTAAAGATGTTCAGTTTGCCTCAAGATAGAATCGATTTTCATTTTCTTTTAATGAAGTACGAAACAAAAGCAGAAATCTACCTTTTTTTAATCATAGGATGGGTTTCTAAACCAATCGTGAGATCACCATTTTGGATTGGATAAACAATAGTACAGCCCATGAGCCTACTGTCATAATCAAGATAGCATTGGTCTTCCATATTTATAGGGATAATGTATTTATAATTTCAATAAATTGTGTTTATACTATACTATACTATACTATAACAGTACTTGCAGAGAAATTCCAAGGCTTGTGGCATTAATGAATTGAAATGAAAAGTAACATTTATTGTGGCTTACAAAAAGTATTCACTTATAAACATGAGAAAATCACATTATAAATATGGAAAAAATGCATTTTATCCTTACAGTGACTACTATAAGCCAAAACGTGAATTAAAGGTATGTTCCATGAAGAGCACTGTATTCATATGACACATCTAACATTAATCAACATTCCGCATTAAAGCTAACACCTTTTAAGAATTTCCTATGAAACACAAAAGTAATACAATGGGATAGGCAAACATGCAAAAGAAAGGTTTGGTTATATAAAGGTTGAAAACAGAAAACTACTACAACATTTGCAGTATGGGAGTGTAAATAAAAACCCTACTGCAACAGTAAAAAAAAAAAAAAAAAAAAATGGACTGGCCCCAGGAATTTAAGAAAATCCTCTCGTAATCTTGTAATTTTGGAAATCATATGAAAGAAACAGCAAGACACTTAGTTGAAAGACATTAAGTACAAAGCATTTGCAGTGAAGGCATCTTTTTCTTGTTTGTTGTAATTTAATGTGTAATATTTGCATAAATTCATCAAAAGAACCTTGGAATGATTTTGTTAGCTTAGCTAATCTGACAACAACAGAGGACAGGTATTGAATGCATTTTGACAAAAGCTGATTATAAATAAGCTATCTCAGAACAGCATTTTCTCCTGTGCAAATCTTCTTTAAAGGAGGTGCTCCTGACCCATCCAGTTCTTCCTGTTGAATGAAATTGAACATGGGTTTTTGAACAAATATTTGAACAAGTGAAATTGAATGAAATTGAAGTATTCACACAGTTATGTAGTAATGCAGTTTTAATTAACTGATTGATTTTTCTTCAAGCGGCATGGCTGGATATGAAATAAGATAACCCTTGGTGTTGATTATTTTTTATTCAAATGCCAATTTAATCAGATAATATGTTTTTCCCTTAATCAGAAAGTGGACCTGTGTGCTTGGGGTGCTCCGTCTAGCAGTAGCTGATGAAAGAAGGTCCTCCTTGATCAGAGTAGGAGGCTCATCTGCCCCTTCCTGTCCGGGATGAATTAGCTCTGTATTCAGCATGAGAAATGGAGTTACATTCTGAGATCATCATGCAGACATACTTATTTTACACATTTTGATACTATTAAATGCTATGTGGGTGTATATATCTAAGAGGAATATGTAAATCTGTAAATTCTAATTAAGTTGTGTATGGCTACTAATGTTTTATTATTATTTATTATTATCATATTTATTATTCTGCAGTGAAATATCACAGCACAATTTGCATTGATTTATAGTCAGGGCATAGGACAGGGCTATTTAAACATGCAATATGTCTGTCTCTAAATTGCCATTATACGAGATTGGGTGTAATTGTAAAACATTTGCTAAAATAGATTTAAAATAACAGATAAAATCAGACGAATATGTGAATGAATATATGTATGTATATATGATTATATACCCGCTAACCAATAGTACAGTCTAGATTTGTGAACATGAATAAGTCTGCCCCCAAGATAAAAACTCACTTAATGAGTGGATTACGAGACAAATCCCAGAGCTCCCCAATTAACAGTGAATGCAACACTGCTTTTGTGGACAAAGCAACAGCACAGTACACAACTGGGTGATTTCACAGAGATATGCACACATTTGTTTGTTGTTATGTTCATAATTGTTATCCCTACAATCAAATAAAGCTCACTTGGCCGTGAATGCTCAAACAGACAACTAAATCTCCACGTTATCACCAATGGAGAAGCTCCAGGTTTTGGGGATGTTGATGATTAGAGCCCTGATTCACTGGTTTGGGGAGGTGCCTTTAGATCCATCAACATCAAATTAACAGTTTTAAATCATAGTAATGACACGTGAAATTGAGTCAAAATTAGTTTGAAAGACCCCGTATGGCCTAACCCTGCTCACCCACATACCATCCACAGTCTCCTGGCCCAACATTGGTGGCTGAGAGTCTTCTGTACGAAGGTTGGATGTATGTGGAGGGCTAACTTGCTGTGAGCTGGAGTTACTGCTGCTGTTATCCATTTTAGGCTGATAAACGTCCGACAGAAAGCTCTGGTTGCTGTTTTCATCTGAAGAGAACAATACAGGAGTCATACAGAATAACCAGTGACAATTCAAACCTCTTCAACGTGTAATTGTGTAACCAGGGTTTGTTTTGTTTTTTCAAGCTTCTTATTAAGTAGCTTGTGCTTTTGTGCCTGTTGGCTTTGCTGAGAATTGCATCACAGTAAATGTTATGGAAGCCATTATTACATTGTATTCAACGCTTCCTACTTCTAGAGAAGAGCCAGCAACATGACATCCGCTGTAAAAACTGGACAACCTCTGTAGCAATGGCCTTGTAGACATCATCACATATGTAACAGTTCAGATATTATGACCAGTCACTTACATTTCTGATAGTCAAGGACTCACCAGTGAAATCCAGTAAAGAGCTGGTGTTTTCTAAGACCACATCTTTCAGTCCTCTCACCTCTCCACCTGCAGATTCTCCACCTGCAGATTTGGTGCGATATATCTGATGACAGAAAGTGAATTCTCACAATCTTTACTTATCAGGGCAGAAAGAAGAGGAGAGCAAACAAATCACTGGTAAATAGCAGCAATGTTTTTTTATATATATATATATTTTATAGGCCCACCTGCTTGGTTTCTGTAACTGGCACCCATTTGAATATGCGTAAGGACGTGTCACCAACTGTAACCCATTTCTTCTCCCTGGGGATGAAACCGGTTTGAAGAATTTGTAAAGGAGCAAGATAACGTAAAAACTGCTTGATAAATATTCTATAATGCTCATATGTATGTAGATCATAGCCACCGTGCGCATAGCATGAAACTGGAGAAACGCCCCAAAGCTGCATTATGAGTAAGTGGTTACAGAACAGTCTTAACTAGCCTAAATTGTATCGCTCAGCATGTGAGGTTGTAGCCATATTGACAGCTCGTGGCGGAAAAAAAATCCGTCAGCCCCGCCCCGTCTTTCAAAGAGCGACATCGATTGGTTAATATCTCAGTCAATCATCTAACTTTTCCGACTGAAGTTTGTTGAGCGTAGCTGCAGATGTTAGGCTACAATCTAACAAACATATTTCCCCTCATTTCACCCTTATTCGTATACGTACCATTTGCGCACTTTCTCGATAGCTGCCAGAACCTTTTTAATGTCATCTTTAGCGCGACTTCGGGTTTCAGCGCGGCCTGATCGTCCAGACATCTTGCTGCTGTTATGATTCATCTACAGATGCATCTGAAAACTTCAAAACCAAGCCCTACTCCTCCGTTACAGTGGTAGTCTCGCGAGGTTTTCTCATCTCACACTTTTTTTTTTTATCTTCCTCCTCACCAATCTTTAGCAGATGTGCATCTATTAGGTCCTTTATGTGTACTGCCATGGTGGAAGAGGAAGGACAGCTTAGGTACTTTAACCCTTGAAACTGAATACATACTTACACACAGATATAGGCCTATATATGTATGTGTATGTAAATATGTGGGAGTAATGGAAGAGCAGGCTCTGAACTCTACAATCTGTAGTGTTGTTGTAGGTCAGTTTCCATATAAGGACCAATGGCTGAGGTGGAAAAAGTTTCTACTAGGTTTACATAATACATATTTTTCCCCCCTAATCACACCAACATGGTATTGCAGAGATTATGAAGCCTCCTCCTAATGCACATGGTATCAGGTACCGAGGTCTTAATAGGGACACCCACGCCTGAAGGATATTCAAGGAGAGGTGCCCATGCCCATCTATTATTTGAGCACTGGACTCTCACAGTCCTGCTCCTTTCCTCCCATAAGAGAAAATGTGGTCTTCCTTTGTCAGTTTGTCTTGGTTTTGCCTTTGTTATATATTTAGACAAAAGGTTTCATGGACAAGAGGGGTCAGTTTGGAGGAAATTTGATTTCTGGGTTCCATGTTTGACCAGCTGAGGGTAGCCTTGGGCCAGAAATAGCGAATAGCGAAGCTCCCCAAGGACTGAAAGCAATGGTGGACAGAGTCTGGAGCAGTATATTTATTGTTTCCCTTACATTTTGATATGTGTTTAAAGTACTGTGAAACTTCATGATCCCTGTAGGGAAATTCCTCTTTTCCCTTACCCACCCTCCAGGTCAATCAGAGCGGTCAATCAGTGCCTCTGGAGCTAGGAGTGTCTTGCTCAACAACACTTCAGCAGGATGGATGCTTGCCAACACCCAGGTCCTCCAGATGAAAGGCCACCCCGCTGCCCAGAATCTAACTTGTGTACGGTAGAAGGAACTAATCTGATCTGACTAATCTGGACATTTTCTTTTTCAGTGGTATAGCCCCCCATTCCTAGCAAAAGCCTTGTGAAAAACATAGCATGGTGCCTCTGCCTTTACCCCATAGTTTATGAGGTCAAGGCAGAGGCACCAAAGCAGTAAATATTCCTCCCAGTTAGTGATATGATATAGTAGTGGTCAGACACTATTGATAGTACTTAGTGACAGATAGTATTTACTGACAGTACGTAGTAAATACCGGTCTATATCTTCTTACTTGGCCAAGTGGCAGTGATCAAAAGACCAGAGGCTCACTTATTCCTCATCTCATCCAGAGGTTATAGCCAGTGGCGCTGCTGGGAATTCTGGGCCCACTGGCAAAATGTGACATTGACACTTAAGATCATAGGAAAACACAATTCATTCAGACATTTGAGGCCCTACTGACCGCAGAGCCTCTGTCCATGGCTCCATGTCAGAATTTCCCATGCATCTTAGATTAGAGGTGCTGATAAAAATAAATGAAATTAAGTAAAATTCACATTTTCCAGTTCATATTAGATTAGTGAAATTGCCAGAGCACCCCGGCAGTGATTTGAGGTCTCACCATTTCTGCTTCGAGTCTCTTATACAGGCACTGGTGTCTCTCATTCACAGCCAGTGGTTGAAATAATAGCTTTATCCATCTGCAGTTAACATATGGCAGCCTAAATAAAAACAAGCCTAATTTTAGACAAATAATAAATTAGTCTGTATGCTATTTTTTGTTTGGTTGGCCAAACAGTTTGGCCTGCCAACAACGTAGTTACAGTCTTTTAAAACGTATTCCCATAGGCGCTTATGGTTTTGCTGTAGCATATAGTATACTAAAATGTATGATAAGGCTCCTAGGACTTTTTCTCGGAAGGGCTCAATCAAAATCTGAACGTGTCATGTTGTGGGCGGACCCCGCTGGAGCGCCAGCCAGTCTCTGACCGCACTGGGAGGAGTCTGGGACAGTTACCGTGCCTCGCCGGACAGATATCCAAATATCCAAATGTAAAATGCTTGTGGAGGCTCATATAAGCGACCAGATATCGCGAACGTTTCGCACAGAGGTCACACATGTCTGGTGCAACACCAGTGAATAACACGGCGGAGCCAAAAAGTGATGAGAGGATGGACAGACGCTGGGAGCTCCGTGAAGCTGCCCGTAATGCTCTACTGATTCATTCCTGGTTTTGTCCCTGACGTACATTTGCCTTTCTAAATAAAAGATCTCCAGGGTGTCGCTGTGAAACTCTAGTGGCAATGTTTTATTGGAACACTTTGTTTGTGCAAGACTACAAACAGAAACATTTCTATACAAGTATGATTAAATATATTTTCACAAGTATATTTTATGATTCTATTTGGATCTATTTTTGAAACAGAATGATATTATGCCGACAGGATGGGGACTGGCTCATTAGATGTTGATATGGAGCTGTGTTTCAGTATAGCCACCAGAAACAATTTCTGCCATGGCAATCACAGAATGGCAGTGTTGGCCGTGTGGGAACTTTTATGGGCCAACATTTTTCCTCGAGAGGACAACTGCTTAAATTATATGTGTTCTGTGTCCTACGGGACTACCTGACAACAGGTGTATGTTTTGTAGCTATTGATGTTTTGTTTTGATGATATATTTTCTCGGCCCTGGTCCTTTCAGAGTGGAGTTTGCATGTTCTCACTGTTTGTTTCCTCCCATAGTCCAAAGACATGCCAGTTAGGTGGATTGGAGACTGTGAGTGACTGTCTGTCTACCTGTGTTAGCCCTGTGATGGACTGGCGTCCTGTCCTGGGTGTTTCCCTGCCCTTTACTCGATATATTTGTAGGATAGGCTCCAGCCCCCCTGTGGCCCTTGAGTTGAGAAACAACTGAATTTTGATTCACTATAATGTAGTCCTTCATTTTATTACTCAAAAACGCCTCAACGCGGTCGTCAATAAGGGTTTTATTTTGAAGAATCTGACCGGAAGTTATATTTTTTACTCTGGCATGCTTGACACTGATGTTGTATTCATGCTGCTGCTGCTGACATTGGCTGGGGTGTTGGAGAGAAAGGCCAAATGGTTTAGTGAGCGGGTTTCCGAGTCTAGTACAGCATGTACTGTTGCCCGCCATAGTTAATGTAGGTTTTTATTTTTTTACTGTTTATTTTTCGGTAGAAACGGTTTTTTCCCGCTGCGGTGCTTATTTGTCACGGACAACAATGGACCGAGTGAAAAGCTCCATGCAGCAAGTACCCAACGCTATCCCTAAAGTGATCCGACGGAGCGGAGGGGCCAATAGTTTGGAGCTTGAGAAAGAAAACTTTGAGAGAGGCCAGGTATGCATGACAGGACGTAACATAACAGTCAAAACATTTTCCTAAAAGGAGGGCGTGAAACGACAACGGTTTGCGAGCAGTAGCGACCTTTTTCCTGAGGTGGAGGGATAATATGTCAGGATGTTTACTGTCACCTCCTGAATGAAACGCTGTGTGTTGTTTTGACCTAAGTCAAGATAGGAGCTGCAACACTGGGCAACATGGGCGTGTGAATACATACCGATAGATGAGGCTTTTCATTGCATTATTGCACATTTAGAGATTTAATGCTTTTCAGTTACACCATATACATCATTTATCCAGGTCATGGATCACATATAAACTCATGTTGTTCAGTGTTATGGCGACTGGTGTCTAATTGTGATCAACAGAAATAACAGTGAGTCCTCTGTGCAACCAAACAGCTGTTGAAATGTAGGTCAATTTTTGAAATCAGATAACTGTGCTGTTTAGCCTATTTAATGTCTAAGCTGAAGAAGAGTGAGTAGCAGCTCCATGTGTGAGGTGCTGTGAAAGGCTTTTAGTTCCTACTTTGGGCCTACGGTCAAAGCATTATGATCAATGGCCTGAGTGATGGTGTGATGGGATTTGGGAAATGCCAGCAAGATGAGACCTGCATTAGTTTAACAGGCAGAGATGGAGTGGTTGTTGTCTCTGTTTGTTCTGGTGCCTTTAACAGTTAGGTGATGAATAATGAATGCCACATAGCTTAAAGTGCTGTATCTTGAGTTTACATGAAGTCAGGAGGAGGACTGCTCTCCCAGTGACCATGTGTTGGCTGCTGTTAAGCTGTGGAAGCTGCTGCTTCCTGCCCGCCTGCCTGCCTGTCTGTCTGTCTGGTGGTCTCCCCACCCCTCTCCCCAGACCAGGCAGAGGGGAGAGGGGGAAAGTAGGTCAGATGAATCAAGGCAAGCAAATTGCCTTGCTAGTGCTGGGAAGCTTTTTTAGCCAGCGAGCGGCTGCAACTTGCCTCTCCCATGTACAGCGAATGCTAAATTAGTCAATGCAGTCTACACAGTCTTAATGTGCTGAACAGGTATTCTCTGTTTACTTGGTCACATGCATCCC
>CABFOQ010007096.1:9560-38174 GCA_900660455.1 Gephyroberyx darwinii
TTTCAAGTAGGCACACTCACTTCGCTAATCGTACTCCCACTTATTTTGCCCTTGTCCCCGCAGTCGTTAGTATTTTTGATAAATTAGCAAATTACAACAAAAAGATCGCACTCCGCCCGCGATGCTCATCTGCATTGAGCAGAGTTTTGATTGAGCATGCTCATCTAGCCGCTCATCATTTATCCTATTGTCTACATTTATGAGACTGTCTATTTCATTTATGGCTCGCTCACCTGAACAATGCACCTGTTCACTTCACAACAACTCGCATTAGAGTCTGCACTGATGAGGTTCACCCGATCTGCCCTCTCTCTCTCTGTCTCTCTCTGGCAGTCTGCCTGTCTCACCCTGTTTCTGTCCCTGCGTCTCTCTGTCTCTGCATCTGATCCCTGCATGGGCTCAATTAAAACAGTTTCTTATGCTTCAGCTCCTGGGTTATGGTGGTGCCAGTAAGAGGTCTTCATTATGCACTTCTTAAGAAGCCTTTATTTGCTTTGACAAGATTTTATTTTGAGGGGCCAAGCTTAAAGAATTCCCACCGTCGACCCCTTTGCGCCCCCCTTCTCCTCATAATCCTCTTCCAAAAAAGGGAGGAAAAATATGCAGACCTTATTTTCACTTGGCTGCATGAATTTCATGCTGAGGGACGGAGAAACAGACAGAGAGAAAGGAACACAGCACAAATGAGTGCTTACGCTTTGTGGGGCGCAAAGAGTCAGTGGCTTGAACATATACTGTAAATGTAGAAATGTAGAATCAACACAAACAAGGATGAACAGTTTGAGTAAAATGGCTAAAAGGGCTTGAACTTGATGTATGCCAGATTATCTGTGTAAGGATTTACCTCGGCAGTGAGAGTTTTGCAAAGTAGCTGCATTTAATTCCAGCCATAGCTCAGATCACGATCACAAGGCCGACAACTTAAATTTAGGTTGGTGCGTAGACTTACACAGCCCCAATGTTTTAATTCTGTTTAACCTTGACAATGTCACTTTTTAAACACAGACAAACACGAGGTAAAAATGATTCGTCTTAACATGTCACTTAAAATCAAAATCTTATTTTTCATAAAACATGAAAGATTCTTCCAGTGAGGTGAGATCACTTCATTATTTGCAGCTTCACGTGTGTCAGGAATGTGTCAATATCTTCAAATGAGGCAAAATAAGGTAGATCACTCTACTACTACACTCTACTTGATTCATGAAAATTCTCGCATTGGAAACAAGTGAAATTATCTCACTTTTCACTAAAAATAAATACAATTTTAAGACGCAACACTTGATGAAACGACTTGTTAAGATGGATATTTTTGCGTAGCATATGTTCATTGAGATCTTCTGTGGTTATCAAAGTGTCTTCCCTTTTTTTTTTTTTACTTTTTTCTACTAATGTTCACATATCAACACACCCAATACACACTGTCTATCAAGACCCACCAAGTTGCGCTGACCTGCTCTGACCCAAGGTCTCGTCTACCCTGCTTAACCTTCATAAAGCTTTTAATGAATTATGTATCGAACAAGCAGTTCATCATGTGTGGTTTGCTACATACTGTACCAGCTGACCATAATCCCATGCAGGAAAACTTGAACTTTTACTGATATTGTTCACATTGATTTCTGTTACGAACAAAAGCCCTATTTCGAGTCATGTATCAAATATTGATCAAACAAGTCAGGTCATTGCAACGTGCAGTATCTCCCCTAGCTGTGAATGTGTTACAGAACAGAAATTTGCCTTACCTTTTATGCAGTATTGACCAGCTGCAGTTATTTCAAGCAGAGAGAGAGAATGAGAGAGATTAGAGACGGTGAGAGAGGAAGCAAAGATCAGACGTGCAGAGATGATGACAGCGACGGAGTGGATGCTGAACAGAAAGCACATTTCTTCAAGATTGCTGCAATAGTGACAACATTAATTATATTAATACGAAAACAGCAGCGAGCATGACATAGCTAACGAGGCTGTTCATGCCAGACCGTAAGCGGCGCAGGGCTGATGATTCCACCAGACAGGGAAGGAGCTTTGTTGGTTGTTTTGCAACGTACATTACTCTTAATTTTCTACTTGCTTGATGAAAGAACACAGTTGCAGAGCCGTGGCCAATGGAATTACACAAAACGTATTACAGACTTAGACAGACTGCTAGCCTCGGTTTATTACTATTTCAGGGTGCCGAGAAGTAATTTCCCTTAAAGCTCATTGATTCACATTGGAATAATTATGTTTAATCACTGAGAGGTCAATTCAGACAAAGCACTCGAGTGGATGAAATTGAATACGTTTTAAGTCATCCTTTTTGCAATCCACTCTTTATTTTTTTTCTTCCTGTAGGCAAATCCTTCACTGCAAATATCTATTAGAGAGCAACATTAATTCAAGGAGTTTTGCATGTATTTAGCTTCATAGCTCTTCATTTTCTTTGTGAATTTACCAAGTTTTGGACTTTCACCTACTAAGTATTTTTCATGCAATCACCTGGTGGTGGTTGAGATACAGTATGAGCATCCATACAAAATGCTCTCATATGGTTTGAGAAAGTAGGCTGAAAATTGACGGTGCATGCAATGTGGCTATGTTGGGATACTTCATCGAGACATTGCAGCGTTAAGTTAACCATCCACACCAAGACGTTTCTTAGGAACCAAAGTTACATTTCTGTTCTCATGATGAAATATTGATGTTGTTCCATGTATGTGCCTTGAGGTTGAACTTGCAATGTAAAGTCCTTGAAACCTTTAAATGTTTTTGCACAAAATGTAAATACTTAAGTGAAGCTTTTTGAAAATAAAAGAGCCATGGGATTTGAGCGATCATTTTCATTTCAACAAAGTGTTTCATATAGCCTCTGGAAACTGCTTGTTTGCCTCTGATTTGAAGAAATTAAGGTTTACAGTTGCTTAACAGTCAATTGTGACTATTGATTATTTTTTTTTTTTTACATAATGCTAGCATGTGTGCATCTAGGCATCTAGGCTGTCAAGCTATCAGAGTGAAGGGTTTGAAACATTGGCCTGGCTAAATCTATTTTGGGTCAGACACTAGTAATTCTGGGTCAAAGATTTGTGCTATACCATTCTGTGCCAAGTTATCCTCTTATTTCTACGCTGGAAGCTTGAGACATCTTAGTGTAGCCACCACAGCTTAGCTTTCAGCCGGGGAAAATCCAGGATACTCATTCTACTTGTATGCCACATATAAATCCCAGTATGTGCTCTCTCCCCAAATCCCTGTTTTCCACCAAAGTCCAACTTTTTTTTTTCTCTTGACCACATCCCAATGTTGCCTTTACAACCTCCAACCCACTAAAAACCACATTAGCCTAATCTTAATTCACTATGACAATTAACCACATGCATTCAACTGAAACATACCAGGGTGTGCCACTTTGGTATTTTTAAGGGGAAATTGGTATTTTTCTTAAAATCCCAAAATGTCCAAATGTGCTTTGTTATTGTAGGGCTGTAGCCTCTTTGGGAGGACATGAGAGTTCAGGGAAGTGAGGCTTGGCATTAAAATCATATACAGAATTTACTTTGCCATTCTCCCCTCTCTGTGTTTTGTATGAGTACCATAAAAGATTCAGAGTGGCCCCGCCACTGTGCATTAGCTTGTTAAGGCCACAGGGGCAATTGACATATATATTCTGAAGATGTCTATTATAGCAATGTTTTGCCACACAACACATTTATTTACTACGTTCTGTGAATGATATGAGGCGTTTGAAAGAGAGTGGTCACATTCAGTATGGCAGGATCTTATCAAATATGGATTTTTGTCTTTTAATCATTCAGTGAACATTCAGTGAGTAGCGTTTTTCATTCTTCCCTTCCCAGAAGAAAATGTATTGTTTTGTGTAGTACAAGAGCGCTCACAGCTCCACTTTGTAATCTGCAAAAAAAACAATGTCAACTGGAGGAAAAGGGAGAGTCAGTCAAAGGATGCAATTCAAAGCATTATTATCTGATAAACATAATATTGAAGTGGTCCGGTTAATGGCTTGCTCTGGTGCTGTTTGAATCCTACATTGTCCTCAGTAGCCTTAATGAAGGACTGAATGCACTTGAGGCCATTTCCTCATTCAGTGCTTCAGGCTAACACATGTCAGGATGGGTCACTGGATTTCTGCCCATTTACTTCAACAAATGAAGGCCATGAACGGTTATATAAAGAGAGAGCAAATCAATTGAAGATCACCTTGCTGTTGTACTCTCAAATCATATGAAAAAGTAAATGAATGCAAAGTTGGTCCAAAGCAGTTGTTTAGGAGTGATAGTGAAAGGCAGAATGGCCTTGGGTGGAGCACACCATACCATCTTCTTTTTTCTCTTTTCTTGAGCACTGCAGTTTCTTAAGGTGTGTGCTTTATTTGATGCCAGTCATTAAAATTGGATGTTGTTGGTTGAAACAGACCAAAACACAGTACGAAGTCTGTAGCGATTCCTCAGACAACGTCTTAAGCATTGAACGCTGAGGATATTTTAAGCAATCTAAATAATCGGTGATCTCTTTTGAGATGCAAATGAAAACATCCCCCCAATCCCAGATTACCGCTCTGAAGAGACCATGTGAGTATAAAATGCACAGAGAATTCTCTCTTGTTCCACTGGAGAAGAAAATGTGCTCAGTGCTACTGAGAGAAACATATGATATTCTTGATACCAAAAGGAACAGTCTGAAAACTGCATGACAAGCCTTTAGTCTCTGCAAGGAGGATTGTTTTCAAAACAAGTAAACTACAGTGTGTTCCTGAACTTTTGCAAAATATATACTGCTCGCTTCTCTTTCTGAACTTTTATGAAAAAGTGAGTCGCCAGCTATTCCCAGACCTAATTGGTTACAAAATGGAGTTCGCCCTAAAAATGTTGTCTAAATGTCTGGCAAGTTTAAACAGCATGTCTGTGGGGACATGAAATGGTAAAGCTGTGCGTGTCAACATATTTTGATTGCCTGTCTTTTACTCTATTAACAACCACTGTTCACACTATGCTTATGTTTTACAGGGACTGGGGTGATACCCAAGATTGGGTCAACATTAATCATTCTGCACAAACCGCTGAGGATTTTGGGTGTAAAAAAATCTAATTTTGAATGCAGCTGCTGTTCTTGTTAGAGCATACCGCATTGCAAGTAACGGACTGTGGGGAGGTAAAATAGTAGTTCAAGTGTAAATTTAGCTAGATGAGCCTTCACATTATCCCACAAAATCTGTCTGGGTTTCAAGAAAAAGTTATATTGAAAAAGCCCCCCCTCCCCACAAACGCACCCTAAATGGCACATCCTTGAACTTGTTTTTTGAAATAATACCCAGTGCATCTCATGCTTTGGCACCATGAGTTTACTCAGTAACTTATATAAAGATCATTAATAATATGAGCATTACAATATGTGGTGATAACCCCATAATCCTTTATAGTTCTTGCAGTATGATATCTGAAAATGTTCCTGATCTGTTTTCAAGACGTCTTAATTATCTCCATTTTGCAATGTACCTAATTGGCTCTATTGTTGAGCAGAGTCCATTCATTCACTGTATGAACATACAACCTGCACAGCTCCTGTTTTCAACATATTTTCCTCTGGTATAAAATTCCTACTTAGGTGTTTTATACATTAAGTTATACAGAGTGAAAGTCTGGGATATTTCAATGCTAATTGGTGTTTTCCTTGTCTTGAATATATTGTAGTACTGGGTGAGTCATCCTTAGAGACATTGTTATCATGGGAAAGGTGATTCTTAGAACACAGTGGAGTAATTGGGATGCATCTGTAACAATACTTCCTCTATGACTGTCATCCTTGATTTAAAGGAATTGTGTTTCCACGAACAGCTTCTTGAATTTTCAACAACACACAACATAAAGGTTGTAGAGAGGCAAGCTGTATCCGATGTTTATTACAGCAGATGTTTGTGCATGCACAGCACACATGAGGCGAAATGGGGCAAAAAGGCAGAAATGCTCTAAATGACTTCACATTTGCAACAAATTTACAATTCTGGCTGCAATTTGTTGTTCCTGATGAAAACGTCATCTGTGGCGAAACTAAACGTGAGCCAAGCATTTAAATAATTAAAACGCCACCTGTCAGGAAAACTTAGAACAAATTCCCCAGTAGCTGGCCAGATTAAACTTTAACTCTCTCGCCTGGACCACATGGAGCATGGTAGGAACTCCATATGTGTTGGGCCGAAGGGTCAGAGGAGTCACATTTCCAGGTGGGATAGAGCAGCTGTGACCTTGAGGAAGACGCGCTGTCTGGTAAGGCCCATAATGAATGAAGACGTTGATGAATAGTGAAGGCAAAAGGCTCACAGCTTCTGGGGGTGACCAGAAGGAAACTCAGATTTTTTTTTTCTTCACTTTTTATGTTCATGTCGATGTACAAGCTCAACGTGTGAGACGGCTCAGTCAATGGATATTTATAGATGGAACTGAAACTGCGCTAAAACTCCTGCGGCATAACTAGAGAGATACAAGCTGTAGGTGGTGGCAGATGGTTTGTCGCCAGAGGTCTTTGAGCCGGACAAGCCCGAGCTCCTAAATTTCAAATATTCCAGTCTAATATTATCATTTTCAGAGAGAGGGACAAGAGGAAAAGGAAACAAAGATGGGGAAAAGAGGAGGGATAATTCATGATACATTTGAGAACCAGATTTTAGACACAAGACACCATTGAGCACTCCCATCTTGTATTTTCTTCAAAATTTATATCTGTATGCCAGTCAAAATAAGAGGTTATGTAGGGTGCATGGGTGACACCGATAGTGACAAGCTGATTGAGTCAGTCTGCTGCTCAGGCTGTAACAGGATTACTGTTGGAGAGATTACTTAGGAGTAGTCAGGTTTCAGGTATGCTTTCTGAAAAGCCAAACTTGCAACATTTTACCATTTCCTCTGCCTTGCACTGGTTTGAGAAAATGACAAATACTGCAAATAACTGTAATATTAGAACCACATTATAACTTTGACCCCTGGCCTGACATAATGGTGGATTATTACATGTCCTCTTTAATGAAACTGCTCTGTGGAAGGCTAGAGACAAGCTTTCAAAAAAGAAAAGCACAGCACAAGGTTGGGTGAGGCTGGAGTGCCTGGGAAATGAGTGCAGTTGATGTGTCATTGGAAATTAGTTTCCTGGCTTGACTCATAACATAACACACTGCTCTTGTGTGTTAATAGTCAATAATTAGTGAGTTTATTTCAAGACCCACTCTTCAGACTTCAGACCATGATCATAATCCTCTATGATACTGCACAGGTTTTTTTTAGCCATATACTTACATAGTATATTACATTACATTACATAGTAAAACAAGTGTAATTTGTGTTTGCTAATTAAAGAATATCAAAGGTAATATTGTGTGATAAGCTATCTAGTCTTCAGATGTTTTCCATAAAATCCATGCAAAATCAGGGGTCTGTGTGTATGTGTGTGTTTCATTAATGTCTGCTGGTAGCTACAGTATATGTATAATGAAATCTAAGTGTTTTCTTAAGGGGGCATTTAAAGACTTGTCCCTGTGAGCCTCTATAGTCCTTGGGTGCAGGAAATAAACAGAAACACGAAGCATCAATACTTCCACTGAGGTTGCTCCAACTATCGCTGCTGACAACATACAACTCTTGTTTCTGAAACTATTTTTCGACTTGGTGAAATTTTGAAAGTGTCTATCTCTTCTCTTGAACTCCCTTCTCCTGTTGCGTGTCTTGCTGAACCTGTAGTTCTTCTTAGAGGGAACAAATCCTAGCAGACCCAAACAAACATCTCAGTCTAAATTGGGAGCTCATTAGAGTCTCAGACATCCACTGAGAGCACAGAAAAGCGAGACATTATGAATTGATTTCTCTATTTCCGGACCATAAAAGCCGAGTGCATAAGCATTAGAGAAGATGAATGTTGCATTTGAGATCCGCAGTGGGGTGAGAGTGGTCTTGAATTAAACAGACATGTTTAACAAGCTGTTAACAACTCTCACTCTCACTATCTCCCTCTCACTTTCTCTCCATCCCACCCCCCTCTCTCTCTTGCTCGCTCACACTGTACTGCAAGTAGCAGAGACAAAAACCAGCCCAAGCCTGAACAGGAGCAGGATCCCATGAGGAAGCAGTGAGAAAAGAGCTGGGGTTGAGAGGTGGTGTCAGTTCACACGGAGAGACTGGATGAGTCCACCCGAGACAAAATGCAGAGGCCCTTTTTTCTCACAGCTGGGGAAAGCGTGGCTCGAAGCTGTTTAAATGTTATGGCGGATAGGGATGGTTCTTTTGGGCCCCAGGTCCGGAGTGCACATTACATGTTAATGACTTGGAACACAGACAGCAGAGCAGAGGCTCAAACTGCCAATTAAGCATATGCTGTAGACGCCACTGGTGTTCAGACACAACCATCTGATAGCGCTCAAGCTTGGCCTGCAGATCTGAATCTCTCCATGGGACGAGGAGGCGCTCCAATGGTGAGTCATTAGCCACAGGAATACAGACAGCTGCTGATTGGATGATGCTCGTTCAAGTGCACCCTCTCCCATACCCGCGCTTCATTTTCTTGTTCAGCCTACCATCACTCTCTGTTTAAATTTAGCCTTTGTTTAACCTAGCTTTTGCCTACAGTTGGCTGGTGTTGTATTCCATTGCACAAGTAAGCATCCTCTACTCTTTTGGCACTTCTCATATTCTGTTCTGAGTAGTTGAAGAATAGGTTTATAAATTGTTTTAACTGATATGGAAGGTATATCACATTTTTGAAAAGTGCTTTAATTGCTGGTGTAACAATTTTGCAGTCACATTATATGACATGTTATACAGTTGTGGTCAGATATAATGCTCAACAGAGATCTGAAAGTCATGGCAGAGATCTGCACAGATCACAGATAACACAAAACTGATACCCAACTAAAAAAATAGGATTTGTTCATCTGTTTATCAAGGCATGTCAAGTTACATTTCCACAGAACCATAGAAGCCTGTTTGAAATTTTGAACAGCCAGTGTATTTGCCATTGGATGTGTCATTTGAAATTACAGAACTTCTCTCACAAGGTCTATGTTAGCCAATATTTACAAAAACATTTCTGGTGAAAACTCTCCATAAAAGTCTATAATTTCTCGGACATTTCTAGGAAAACAACATAGAATTTTGTAAAAAAAAAAAAAAAAAATCACAGACATTTAAAATATATATATAAATCTTCAAAAATTGAATGAAAATGAAGGCTAGATGCACAGCCTCCTAATATCCCCATAATATCCTCTGACATTATATAATGTATAATGTCTCGGCATATTTGTTTTCTAGAGTACCGTTAAAGCGTTATTTAAACTGGACAAAGTCATGCTGTCATTTGTTTAACTAAATAATTTACACTCATCTCTAAGAAATATCTCACTCGCTGAGTAAACAGGTAGTGATCCCAGACTCTTTGTCATACAAGGCACGGACCAGGACCTCATATTGTGCTATTGTAGAAAGTTCATTTTCTCCACGATATGTAAGCAGCAAAATCAACAGTGACAATTCAATTTTCCACATTCCAGGACTGTTCACCGATTCCTGAGCCTAAACCACACACATCTGCTGATAAGCGCCTCCACAAACCGAGGAAAGTTGATGCCAAAAGCAGTTTGCTCGGCATCTCTTTGACCTTGGCATGATTGCCTGTGAGGCACTTTAATTTAATCAGCTTCGCCAAGCTTGAAGCTGTGCTCATTGTTAAGGAGAGCAGGACCGGGGAGCGGTATACACACACATCTACACACACGTACACACACACACACAAAGGCACATGAAGGCTCACACACCTCCTCGGGCTGAGGCAAGGTTAGCGACAGACCAAAGCCCATGGGACCTGGGCCTCACATCCATGCAAAGGCCAACAGACAGAGGAGTTTGCCGCATGCCATCAAACAGGTCCGCCTCTAATTATGTCATCAATCACGGACAAGATGACGGGCAGGTACTCAATTAATGGCCATTGGAATGCAGCAGAGGGTCCTCGGGCACTGTGCCATCTCCGTCATCCTGCAGGACGGACACTTCAATGAAGGCATGTGGAGAATGCATGAGCCTGGGGCTAGGAGACACACATGTAGCCATTGTCCAAGTCCCAAAGAATGTTTGTGGTCTTGCTGCATTGCTGTTGAACTATTTTTCTAAATCTGAGAGGAATTGTTTGTACATACATGGCTTGCACTGTCTCCATCGAACTGTACACACGATTATTATGCCAGTTGATACTGCATCACCGTTCTACTTGTTGTCCCTCACATTGGGCTGTGTCTGTTCATCCGTCCATCAAACGTGATATCTCAGGTGATCTCAGACATTATTGGTCTGGTTTTGATGAAACTTAGAGGGATGATGCATCTTGTTACTGATTGACCCAAGGGGTGCCTGCATCCTTTGTGGGGGGTAACATGTTACGTGTCATGTCATATCATCATGCAACCATCATAAAAATCTATATTCTTTTTCTGAAAATCCTGAAGTACAAGACAGATGCAGCATGTTGGATTTTGAATGGCAAACACTGTAGGTTTCGGATGACTGGGAAGTCAGTCAGATAGAGAAGGGGATTGGTTAATCCTTTTTCAGCCTGTCTAGCTGTGAGGTTACTTGCCACTCTATATCCACACAGTATCTGTGTTTCTCCTGTACAGTGTCACAGAAAGAAAAGGCAACACAAATATTGATCTTGTGCACACAACCCTCAAAAAAACATGTAAGCATGAGCTTATACCACATAAATTCACATAAACTCATCAGTTAAACACTATCTCATGGCACACTGAAAACCCAAACTGTGCAACTCAGATTCTCATCAGTCACATTCATTATTTGGCCTGTTCGTAGAAACCTTTAGAAATAGACTGGAACTGTGTGTGACACTAGGATACTAGCTGTATATATAGTTACTGATAATGACAAAACTGGAAAATGTAGGTAGTGTATAAAGAGGAGGGTAATGGTGTTATACAGAATATTATATAATGCAGGATCTATTGCTTCTGTTGCAGGCATGTTGTTGATTGATCTGTCTTGGTTGAACAGGTGTAAAAGTTCCATATGTGAAAAATATGTCACAAGCTTTTCCAGGTTAAAATGTCATTTTTTCCTACAAAAAAGAGCAAATGGTATGTGTTGACATTCTAGGCATCATTAATGGGTAATTTCAGTCGACTATAAATACCATATCAGTCCACTCAGTTTGCTGATTTAGTTAGCTGAGAAAAAAATATAGCAAAACATTTTGCTGAGTGGGCGTTTTGCGTTTTATCCTGTAACTGTAACTGTATGTAAGTCATGCGTGAATCAAAACAAATAAAATAAACACACGTGAGCTTGTATTTATTCTATTTGTTAGAACTATTACTTTTAACCACTTTACACATAAAATAGAAAAGTGGAGCAGAGCTGAATGAGATCCCTAAGCATTCAATATCAGAATCAGAAAACACTTTGTTCACTTATGTACCAGAATTTTCCTTGGTGTCGATGGTGCTGGAGGTTGTGCTGAATATGCAGTGGGAATACATTTGCAAATGGAAATGTCTTTGGCCGATTGGACAAACAAAAAACTAAACCACTTCACCATGTCTGCATGCAAGTTGCAGCCACATGATTTGCTTGATATGGAGGAGCAGGTTATTTGGACCTAATAAAGTGCTCGGTGAGTGTATATAACCAGTATAGTCAACCAAGAATACACATATCTATAGCATCCACTGTCATCAAGGCATCAAGGTTTTTTCCATCAGTGCTGAAAGCAAGTCCAAATGGGCTTTGATCAGTGATTTGGTTACAAAAGGAATCTTAGAAGAATTAATGATGTTCGATCACAGTGCTGCCTGGCCCACTTGTGAGATGCTAACTGCACTCATTAGCCCTTGAACTGGGCAGGCGTGAAATGGGCGCCCACAGCGTGTCAATGCTGGCCTCTGCCTCAATGTGCACCGCACAGCATTATCAGCCGCTGTTTAGACCAACCTGTCTGATAAATATGTGGGCAGAGTTGCAGCAAATTCATTTGATTAGTATTGAATGAGATTTGTCTTGGTATGGGCTCTGTGTTTCTTTCTGGAAGGGGGGAGGGTGTGTGTGTCTGTTTATGTGATTGTGCATGAGCGTGTGCATTTGTGTGTATGCGTACATGCATGTGTGTAGTGTTTATGTGTGTGTGTGTGTGTTGGATGACAGATGCTCTTTTAGTGATACCTTGAAAACACCTCCCCAACAAGTGAATTAAGATGGAGCCAATACAGATGCCCACACCCACATATTCTTTATACCAGCTAGATCAATAGAACAGGGTTCTGCAGTGGCAAGATATCTTGGACACACTGGACACTATTTATTTTTGTCTCCCCCGCTTTATATAATGTATCCCTTGAAATTAAATAAATTCTCCCCGAGAATGAAGCAACGTGGACACCACAAAATGGCTGCAAAGAGGGATGGTGACATCAAGACAAATGAAAGAATTACGAAGGGATGATTTTTTGTCTTGTCAAAGACAAACAGGTTTCAGTGAAAGAAAGCTTAAGCTACCATATGGAGTTATAGGTATGAGTCTCTAGAAAAAGTCAACCCGGTAAGTGCTGCTCAAGACGGCCCTTTCATATTGCCATGATGCATTTAGTGAAGATTCAATAGATAGCACCTTTATGGACTACATCAAAAGCTTGAAAGTAAAGAGGAGCTGAGAAACAGCATACATTTGTTCATACAGTATAGCATAAAACCTTGTTATTTTCATGCCTCTTGAAATCCCAATGACAGATGGGATACACTTAAGCACACAGATAATGGAAAAAACGAATAATAATAAAAACTCTAATAAAGGTATAGAGAGAAATAGCAGGTATTGGATCTCTATTTATACATTGACTGCTGACAGTTGACATTTATTTCAACTCTAACTCTGAGATAGTGTGTAGGTAAAAAACTCATGTCCAGAGTGAATAGTTTTATTTTTCACATCTGAGGCTAATAAATTGAATGGCCCACCATACCCTTCATTGTTCTCTTAGCGCTTCCCATCTGTCCCATCATTTATCTGTCTGATTCACCATAGAACTTAGTGGACCATGGCCAAGTAGTCTTCTTCTTCATTTTTCATTCTTGTCCTGTGTCATTCAACCTATAATGGTTTTAGACCACAGCATGATAGACACATAGAGGGTTGGGTCAACCTTTAATTATAGCCTTATAATACAAAGTGTTGAAAGGCAGGCATTTGAGGACTTTAATAGTCTATGCATTGCGCAATAGACGGCTATTCATTTACTGACACACACCGACAGAGGCATAATCAGAGATACAAAGAATCATGGGTAATAATTCACATTGTATACAGCACAAATTACATTTGGGAATGTAAAATGTTGTTATGAATCTGTGCTCTACAACCGAGGTCTAAAATAACAGTGTGAGCAGGAAAATCAACTCCACCGCTTTGGCTTGGCCAGTACAGGTCGAATTTAAGGTTCAGAGGTTGTTTCCTATCAGTATGACTGATCGCTTGCCTCAGCGCTGAACTAGCAAAAGCTAATGATGCATTGCATTGACTGGTATTGATCTAAGTGTCTAACTTCAACAATACAATACCTTCTAGTATAATTACAACACTGGCTGAGGAAGTTCAATGTTATTTCAATTCAGTGATTACAGTTTTTGATTACAGATCACAGTTTTGCTTGAGATGATGACAAGGTCATGTGGCAGCTTTAATATTTTTGAAAGTTAGAGAGCCTATTTGAGATTACTTTGCCTCTTAAATCACAATTATCTATACAAAGAGTTTCATTCAAAAACAAGATATCCAATATAAAAATAAAAAAAAGATTGCTGGCATGAAAGTAAAGAACATTCTGTCATTCTTTAACTCAAATCTTTTGCTTACAAAATAGTTGTGCTTTTAAGGTTAGAGTCATTTGTGTTTCATAAATCCTGACTGATGAATTTCAGGTAGCAATTTTCTCCTTTAAATGGATATAAATGGAAAAATCCTTCATGTTTTGATGTATGAAATAAGCAGTTCTTTTACGATATTAATTTATTACGCTTTATGAATAGGCATTATATAGAGTTTGTCTATCAAGGACTCTGGATTTCTGGAAGTCCAGCACCAATAATGCCATGGTAGAGGCTAATGAAGGCTGACTGGGTGAAAGAGCAGAATGGCACCAGGGAGCCTGCCTGGCCTCAGCCCCTCCAGGAAATCACAAAAGACCTGCAAGTAGAAGAGAGCATGGCCGTGCCAATCCCTGATACCCTTTGAAAAGGACAGACATTGTCTGGCTTGTGCTCTGATGCCTGAAAATAAGCATTCCTTTGGGCAATTTGAGCTGTTGTGGGTGCCAGTTAAAATGAGGCACCAGGAGTGCAAGGTTAACACTGCCAGGTTAAAGATACTCATTCACTGCTGGGTTACCTTGAGTGAGTAATTTCAAGTTTAATTTCAAATATGGTTATTATGGCCATTCATTCAAGTAGCTGGGTGGATTTGAATTTCATGTTTTCCTTCGTAATCATTTGGCTTTGAATTCTTCTCTGTTAATATTCAAAAGGTAAGGGCTTTTGAAGTGAAGGAGGACCTTCAACAGAAGAGGAAAAGATTTCTGTGACAAACACTATGCTTTCAAAAGCAGAACTTATTCCAATATTTAAAATAATTTGAGTTTAATGTCAGATCTCATAGTTATCACAGATAACATGGCATTTAAGATAATGGGACTGGTCGTTTGGAAGCAGAGGCTTTCACTACTTACTCCTTGTTCTAATCCCACAGCACTATGGAATGGGACCAAACAGGACAGCTGGAGGAACTATAACTGCATAGCAAGTGGTTCAATGATTATCATAATCACAGAGAACGTGTTTCAATCAGTGAGAGTAGCCGACTCAGAAGCTTGACCAAAACAGTTAGTGGATTTGAGCAGCTGGTGCATCTTGGAATGCAGCAGCTGATACGATTTTCATAGGCAAGATAGAAACACTGCAAATGCCATCCACAAATCAATCAATTTTCTGAGTGCTTTCACGTGCAATCATGAGCTGTTGATGATCTGAGATGTGAGAAGAAATTGTCCAGGGCAATGCAAAATTGAAACACTGCATGCTTACCCAACAAAAAAATGTCACTTTATCGAGCATGTCAAGAATACATTTAACACTATCTCTGCTGTGTGTGTCTCTTTTATAAAGGGAGACTGAACACAATCAATCAGAATAAAGATATAGGTTTATTATTTTATTGCTCTTTCTCTCTCTTTTTCCTTTCCCCGCCATATTGGGCCATAGATCTACAAGGCCTGACACTTCGATGAGCCCATTCCAAGCCAGTGATATTGCACCATAGATTTTAACAACGTGACAGAAACACCAATACAGTGCTGAAAAAAGAGGCATTAAGGCAAAGATAAACCTCTGTGAAAAGCACATAAATCTGTTGGGCCATGGTTTAAGATGGAGCCTGAGGAGGGTGATGGCCACTCTTAATCAATAAGAACCTCATCAAGCAAGGCTTCCGTCACACTGATGCTAAACTTACAAGTTGACTGGAAGGGGGATCTGCTTTTAGTGTGCACTCAGCTTTGCTAGCCCCATTAGCTACTAACTGTGGACTCCAAAGTTAGCGATATTGTTAGATGACAGAGAATATGTAAGAAACCAATGGCATTGCAATTGCTGATCAACAAAGGAACATAAGCAAAAGCAAACTTAAGCTCAAAGATGTTTTCCCATGAAAAATATATTACATGCACTGCCAAAAATATCCGTCTTAACAAGTCATTTAGTCTAGTATTGCGTGTTAAAAACTTTTCCTAAAATAAGTGAAAATATCTGGCAATGGGGTGAGATCATTTTGTTTGTTTCCAGTTTGACTTATTTTGAGAATGTTCCTGAAACAAATGAAAATATCTTGAAATAAGACCGATCACTCATCTAGTACCAAGATATTTTCACTTGTTTTATGAAAACAAGATTTTAACACTCAACACTAGACTAATTAAGATGGATATTTTTTTTTACAGTGATAGGATTTCAGAGTGGGCTACTTCTAAGTAGGGCAAACTGTACATCATTTGTTTATGTTTTGATATGGAAGCCTGTGAGAAATTGATCCAGTTGCCTTAGAGAAATAAAGTATCCCAGGCCAACCTGTGGTTTCAAAATGATTTCACAGAAGCCACAAGGCATGGCATTAGCATGATGTGCTAGCATGTCATTACTACTGGGTGTGCTCGTATTGGTCACTCATTGTTGCAGGTTGTGTTGAAAAAAACTGCAGTGTGAATGTGTATTAAGACAGACGCATCTTACCTACCCTTTAGTCTAATTGTATTTCCTCCAGCATAAGGTTAAGACAACAGGCATATCCTGGCTGCCTTGTGACATGTTCATGTCCTTGACATTTACTGCAGCACTGCTGAAATAATCGCACAGCTGCGGAGATCAGTCGTGGAGAGACAGGATAAAAAGGACAGAAATGGCAGGTGAAGGTGCTGCACCAATCACAGACACTAAAAAATAAGGTTCCAAATGGGCGGAGAGATAGCCGGATAGTCGAGGCCTGTAAGCTTGGCAATAAATATTCCAACCTTGTAATTATCCTCTTATACGAAGTGTGGCGCTCCTATAAACATGACATGAAATCAGACTTTAGAAGCTTCTATAGAAAAGCACTATAGAAAAGTTTCCTCAACTAATATCAGTTGCATGAACTCATGTTGAACTAGTACTTGACTAAGACATGAATACATGTCTTCATGTTTACGTGGCTATTAACTAGTGCAATTGAAAACTGTAATTACATTCTGTTCATGACAAAGTTCTCTGTTTGAAGAACATCCTCTTTTGATGCTAAACCATTTACTAACATATTAATGGGAAAATCCACCCTTGGATACTCTGTACTCTTATACTGTGGTCGTCAATGCATCTTTGTGATCTTCAATGCATTCCAGGAGTAATTTTGTGATAAAATGCTGTAATTCATTTTTTTTACTGTGCCCACTTTCTCTCAACCTGCTTCTTTTACTTTAGTTAGTGATTTCCTACATTTCCTAGAATTATTTTCAACAAGAGAAGGACCCCAGAGAATCCTCCAGAGAAGGTTGTCTGTGCTGTGTAGGTGGAGAAAGCGGTAGTGACTGCAGAATAGCTTTTTTCCAGACAAGAAAAAGTGAGTGGAGAGAGAACAATAGGATGGTGTGCAATGCCTGGTTGTAGAAATTACACAAACACCACTGAAGAGGAATTTCACATGCTACAGATCCACAAAGATATAAGCCTTTGGCTGTATTGCATTATGGAGAATTGGTACCTCTGCCTCTTCTACGATGGATTTGTCCCTTTATGGTTGTTGAAAGTTGGTACAAAATGGTGAGTATAGGAAGAACTCTTGCTCTTTAATTTTGAGGGCCTGGAAACAAAATATTCATTGTAGCTGCACTGGAAACACCACGTCATCTACATTTGGCCAGTTATTTGTCTGCAACTTTACATCAGGTACTGCCAGTGTTGCTCACGCTCTTCCAAGAAAAGTAACTATTGGCAGCTCAAAAAGTCATTAGAAATCACCACTACCACCACTAATTTGCAGACCAATCTATTTTTTTACATTGATCGAGAGGAAGGAGACAAAGAGCTTATTACGGGTCCTCTATTACGTGTTTCTTCTCCCATTTGCTTACTCTGGGCCAGTTAACTGGACAGCGACTGTCCAGTGAGCTGGAAGCCTGCTTTCGGTGTGAAGGCAGAGGCTGCTGTCCCCTCCTGCTGTCTTAGCAGAGGGAGGGGCTACACTGTGTATGGGAAATGCTGTGATAAGACCTTTGTATTAAACAAGCAAGTAGTGCAAATATATGTGCATCGACATCAGCCAGTTTGTTGCAATCCTTTGGGAGTCAACATACATTTTTGGGAGTCAACAGATATTTTTGGGAGTCAACAATACATTTTTCCCGATGGTCTGAAAAGTAGAGTCATTTTTGAGAAATAAAGTCACCACGGGGGACTGAAAAGTCACCATGCAAAATGAGTTAGTTAAGAGTTAACAAATAAATAAATGTCTTATAAGCTATAATAATCCAATAGGTAATGGATTTAGTTTTTGTGAAGACCAAAATGGATGCAACATTGCTAGAGAATCTTGAATTAACCCTTTAAATGGACTAGAAAGCATGTATGTAGCCCAGTAGGCAGGCAAATCACATTTAATTTTTATCAAATAATGAATATTGTATCTTTATTGAGTTAACTTTCACAATGAAGTAACCACAGATATGTAGCACTTAACTCAGCAGTTCTAAATTATCTATAGCTATTGATAGAACTACATTGACGGTCTGAAAAACCTTGCAAAACTTTATCAGCCTTTTTCTTGGAACTTAGTTTCACAGTGTAACACCATTCATCAAATCATAGTTTCTCCAATTTACGTGCAGTGTATATCACTCTTCCAATCTGATTTCATGGCCATATGAAGTACTGATTTGCCAGGCCATGTCACATAATATAAAAAAGGCTCTACATCAGAGAAAATTGTGCTTCTTTTTTTTCCGCAATGATACTCTCACAGAGAAATCGATGAACCCATATAGACACAAGGGTTAACTTTTTTAGTTTTCCACCCCACTTGTATCGCCTGCTGTATATCCTCAGTAATCATATATAACCCTTCAGATTTAGCATGTGACTCAGATACTTTCACAGCCCTCTGAACCCTAGAGCCTCCTGAGCCCACCAAACACAGACTGCAAACGAGGTGACCTTATGATACCCCCAGCCTGCAAACAGGGAGGGCATCAAGAGAAGCAAGAATCACAGATAAATCAGAAAGGCTGGATTAGACAGGGGCCTGTCTGTTGACAAGACTTGTGGTGTTTCGACAGGAACGATGAGGATAAAAATATGTTTGTGTAATCTCCCCAATCGGATTAAGTTTCACCTTTCCTGTAGCAGAGGCCGGGTGATGGCAGTATTGTGTATCACAGCTGAAGGCTTTCATAATGAATGTTTCACCCCCTCTATGATAAAAAATGTCATCTCCAATCTTTGTCTGGATTTCTCATCTTCACTTGTTAAATCCCACCATGTCTGCATTTTTATTGTCTCAGAAATCTGTCTGGCACAAATTTAATATCAACCAAGAGACATCAGTGAAGTGTACAGAGAGAGAGAGAGAGAGAGAGAGATGATGTGATTCATCATGAGCGATTTCTGACAGCAGCAGGTGGATTTGGAGTAAACTCCTATATATTCCTAAATATTATGCTAAAGTTGCAATGGCAGCATTGTAGTAAGTAAAGATGGGACACTTGAATGGCTTTAGTGTTAAAACCAAGTTTCTCCTTTATAAGCTTTTGTTGGAAAAAGATAACATATACTTACCGGAGAACAATCTTTGATCGATATGTTGCTCTCAAGTTAGTCGGTGGTATTGGGCTACAAGTGAGAATAAAAGCAGTTGATATTTACTACACCACTGGAACAAGGAGGGTATAGATTCATTCAGTGAAAAGCTGATAGTCTGCATTTATCAGCATGAAAATTTCATCCATCCTCGTCCCCCTTGGTGCTTTAACGTGGCCTTCACTTTTTTCCACAGAAGGGTAACATTTATAAAATGACAGTAATTACTTTGTTCTCAGTAGAGAATGCAGCTACCATTCATTTAGCCATGGCACAAATACCACAAATTCAGCCTTTTCCCTCTCAAACTACATTTGAGATTTTTTAAGGTGCTATTATATGACTATTATTGAGCTGCACACCATCAATGATTTTTAGCTGTGATTACAAGCTACAAGCAAGGCATGCCTGAACATAAGGGGAGTCAAATTCAGCACATATGGCCTCTATTTCATCATTATTTGGTACAAGTGTGCATTAAGGTGCAGTTAGAGGCGGTGTTTTATTTTGTGAGCCATTACAAACAATGGCGATGATCCACACAGCTCTCTCTTAATTGAATTCATCCGCCACAAGAAACTAGACCAACAGAGGTTGAGCCAGTGCAAATGAATCAGCGGTGTGTGCATGTGCGTGTGCGGTTCATGTGCCTTTCTGTGTTTGTGTACAAATTCTTGCACGGGTGTAAGCTGGTAACAGGCTGTTGTCCCTTCAGTGTACAACAAAGTGTGTGCTGTATACGTCAAGTAGATAAAACCTAATCTAAGAACATACAACACAATCGGCCACTCCACTCCAACTGTCTGTCAGGCAACATCTAGCCTTGGTGCAATAAATCACTGACTGACACACAGTGTAATTGGCCATGTGATGTCATGAAGTATGTTTGAGTATCTGATGGCCAGAGGGCCAGTTCTTAAGACAGCTCTCACATTGCTTCCCAGCACATCATAATTACGCTCTTTCCCTACTGGCTTGCAATCCATCTCCACAGTGAGCCATCTTAACACTCACACAGACTAGAATCATGCACATAGGTATGCACACACACACACACACACACACACACTGTTTCTCCTCTCTCCCCCAAGCCCCCAATTAATCTCTGCAGCATACCTTTCACCTTCATTTTCTACACATGCTCACATTCCCAGGTTTATTAGATCAGTGAAGGAATATCACCATCATGGTTTCCCCATGCAAATGGAACATGTGGACTGGGACTGGCAGTAATTGAAAGTAATTCATAATGAAAGGATGGAGTCAAAATAGACTATAAGGTTATCTAAGAACTTTAATAGGAACCAATGTATCCTCATGGCAACCTTGGGATGTGTAAATGCTGCCGTGTTTTATTCCATAATACATCACAGTATATATGCTATCCCAAATGATCACATTAGGCCCAAACATTTCCACTTGTCACATTTTGAATATTCAAAGGATACAAACGGTGCAATCATAACCTTGTGAATAATATAGCGCACCATTACAAGCTTATGAAGACTGCAATTTAAATTTCATGGTGAGATAACTTAAATGATAGCCCTGGGCAGACTTACTCCTCTTAGACATCATTTATAAAACTATATTCACATTTAAGGGAAACTTTTGGGGTAATTTTGTCCATCACATCTCTTTTAAAATTATTCCTTAAGGCATTTCCCATTATATGGTTTCGTTGTCACGGTTTTGGGGCAGGCACCCTTTAATGATAGGTCATTTGCTGGTGATATCCTGGGGTTGTGGATGTCAGTAAGACTAGCAGTCATCTCAGTGGAATTGATGAGGATCCTATTAAAATAATGTAGAATAGAAAAAAAGAAATAACAAAAAGCAGCAGGAATTTGACAACAAAAGACACAGGAAACACAGAAATGAGGCAAAAATAGACAATCCAACATTTAGTTGGATTAGGTTTATTCGCAAGTTTGAGTTATATAGTTCAAGTTTCAAGTTTCAAGTTTATTGTCAAGTACTGGATAACAATGCAAACATTATTACCAGTAATGAAATTCTTGTCCATTACTATATAGCCAAGATATATAGAGATATATAGATATATATATAGCCAACTGTATTTTGTCATTTTGACCTCTTTGAATGATAAGCTACCCATCAGGGAACCCTTTGTCAGTTATTAAAGTGCTACCAGAAAAGATTAAAAAGAAAAATATAATAATTTCCCAGTATTAGATGAACTCATTAACTAAAATGTGTAGTTATGGATGACAGCTTCAAGTTTAGAAAGGCATAACACTTCATTAACAGGATTTGCTGGAGTCTCAAACTGAAAAGAGTTCTTATGAAATACATTGAATGATGCCAAATGTAGCAGATATCATTATTTTTCTGTCTACTGTCTTAGACCAGATTTGTTATGTTTTTACCCTTGTTTGTATAGGAAGTGAAGTCTGCTTTGTTGTTTTTCTGCGGTGGGGGTCGGGGGCTGAGACGCAAAGGTTAAAAGAGAGAACTTGTAATTATTTTTTCATTTTCCATCTTGTTAGTGCTGCCATGTGTTGGATTCCTAATGAGAGTTGTACTTCACAACTGCCCAACATTTCATATAGAATCTCACAACTGACACAGCTGAAGTCTGAAAGAAGAGATGCAAAAAAATCACAGAAACAGAAAGAGGAAGATGATGTCTAGGGGTTTTGGCAAACATTGACAGATTCATTCTCCTTCCAAGGCCTTTGCGATGTGACAGTTTGACAAGTTGGAAACCACTGGGGAGATGCCTCCCGCAACCCTGCAGGAAATGAAATATGGATTGTTGAGAACTTTTCATGAATGACACCATTAGCCAGACATGCGCAAGGTAGTCAGTGTGTGTGTGTGTGTGTATGTGTGTGTGCGCGTTTTCTTAATAATACATAATAATGTAATAATCAATTAGTCACAGTATTTGATTAAACTGTGCACGCTCCACATCACCATCATGAATAAAGTATTTGAATAAAGCCTGTGTTCAACATCATCATCTTTCTAGATGTTCAGTTGCAGTCGTTGTCTAGTCTAGTCTGTTCTGTATGGGCAGAAGTATCACTAGAAACTGAATTTGAATCATTTATATTTGAATTGCTCAACTTGAATAATTGCACTAAAAACTGAATCTGAATAGCATGATTTGAAATTGAATGTATTAGTTTGGAACTGAATTCCAGTAAACTTGAAACTGAATGTAATATTATGAAATTGAATTCATTTGCTCTGAAAGTGTATTTGATCCTCACTGAAAATTCAACTCTCTATATACTTCCACATTCAGTTTTCACAATTCAAATACAATTCTTGCAATTCAATTTCAGTTTACTCATTCACGGAACTCCTTTTCGGCCAATCAGCACCTATGTTTTTGATAATTTCCTTCACTCCCATTGTGGGAAAAAAACTTGCAGGGATTGATACAGAAGCGTAAAGCATTCACCTGAGAAAAATGAATTAACGAGATGGGCTATAAATTATTCAAATTCAGGTTCTAGTGACACATATTTCTGCCCATAGTTCTGCAACATGTTAATATTTCAAAAACACAGATGATTCAGAAACATAACTATTTTCTAATCCTACGTCTTAAGATAAATCATAAGTTTAACAGTAACCCATCATGCTTTCCTATGATGCCAGCAATCATTTTGGCAGAATAGGCATAATTTTGTTCAAATTAATATTTCATTTTGGGATGAAACTCTGTTGAAACTGTGCTTAGTTTTAAACCTTGTATCCCCAACAGTCAGCAGTACAGAAATTGAGAATAAATCCCTAATTTTCAGATTTTTGCCCATGAATTTTTAAACTATACAATGTGTTTTGCTTGGGTTTCATGGACCCTAAAGTCATTAAACTTGCACAATCAAAGGCTGGAGATGCAAGTTTTTATGTAAAAGCCTCAATGTGTTGCAGTAGCTTACTGCTGTTGTTTTCACCCTTTTTAAATACCACTGTGAGCCACAGGAATCTACCACATGCCACTGATTAGGCTGGAAATATCACTTATTCTTCAATATATTATTTTGGTACAACAATTTTAGATTGTGAAACAGTTACTTCTATGAATTTAAAGGTAGTAAGGGATAATGTAACAAGTAAGCCCCAACAGGAAGTCAATGGGACTTCTTGTCTGCAGAGTGATATGATTAGATGTGAAACAGCAGTCTGTTATTCAGAAATGACATATCAGAATTGAGCGTTCAACAAAGCTGTGCAATGTCCTTATAATATCCAACTCATATCAAAATGTATAGATGTATAGATGCCTGCCTTAAGTAACGTGTTTCCATTTTCTCTTTACATTTGAGCAAAGTGTCAAGCTTGACTCAACAGCCCTCTGGTTCAGTATTACTGTACTGAGAGTCCTGGTGCTCTGCGCATCAGTGGACAACATCTGTCTTGGTGACCTCTGAGAAAGGACTCGCTGTGTGTGTGTGTGTGTGAGAGTGAGTGAGTGAGTGTGTGTATGTTCTCATCTATATATGTGTGCCTCTTCTCATGCATGTATGGAGCCGGCTAGTAGAAGAGCACACATAAGACCTCACTTTGCTCATCCCCACACTGAACTCTCCCTTCAGGACTGAACTTTCTCCCCCGATTTTCCCAGATTCCTGACCCTCCATCCCTGTATTTCTCCTCCAGTCTTAGATATTGAGTGTGTGGTAAAGGCGCGGTAACAGGGGAGGGATTGGAGGGAGAAATATGCACGAGGGATGTGGAACGCTACGCAGCGGTTACTGAGATAAGTGGCATTTGTGTTTCCTCCCATGGCTAATTATGCTATTTATACTCTGGCAATGGAAGAGATGCTCTGAGGTTGTACACCAAGATTAGTATTCTGACTAACATTGTTTATCCGCCTAAAAATGATAACACACACCTCTTGCTTTAGGGGTGATGACTGCATTTGTGTGTGAGAATGACGATGTGTGTATCTCTGTCTGCATGTGCATGCATTTGTCTTGAATGTGTGAATTCAAGAGCAAGTTTTGGTGTGTATGCTGGATAACACTGGCAGATGCTGTTGTCCAAAACATCTGAGAGGAGCATGAGTGTATACATTTTTAGTATGGGTGGTCCCAGTGAGAATTAGGCCCCTAAACCTGTCAGTGTTAGGGCCACGCTCTTCTCATTGAGCTACAGGGGATGTGAGGATTTCTGGGGTCTGAACACTCAAAAGACTCTTCAGTTAATTGTTACATCCTGATGGTGAAGTGTCCACAGATTAAAAAAAAATTCTCTGCAGCATTTGCAGAGCCATTTGTATTAGTGTTGTTCAAGTCTAGCAGGATGAAGTAGGACATCTGATCCTCCTCAGCAAAAGCAAAACACCAACACGAGTTTGATACAGCCTCATCACACAGATGTGGCCATCGGAGGCCGGAGATGTGGCCAAGTCCCGCTGCTTACTGCTAGGAGGCCAGTAAGGGAGCGTGCCTTTGAAGCTAAGCCTCGCTGGAGCAGGGGAAGGTTACAGTTTATTCCAGTAATTTTTATTATCTCACAAAATGAAAATTGTTGTGCAGTCAAGCATAAACAGAGACTCTCAAGAAGACAGAAAACACATTTACATGTACATAAGTACATTTACACAGCATTCGAAGCATAAAAATAGGAGGGGGAAAAAAATCACACAGTGTTTCTATAAGTGAATAAGTAAAACCACTATAGCCGCTGTAGTTTAATGGGTGTGAATGAATACTTGAATCGATCTTAGTTGGAAACGGTGGTACAAAGAGTGGTCACTGACAGAGGGAATAGATGTGGTTCTAGTATATTCTAGTATATATAGGTTCAAACGTGCACAGTAGATGATAATTCACTTGCAGGCCTCCATCTTGGACCAAGCCATCTGAGCTGAGATGTTAAATAAAGCACACGTCATTGCTGGAGCTAAATACAGACCTGATGCAAGTATTGCATTGCTTCTGATTGGCGGAACTGACTACAGGCTCTTGACTTGCATACCTAAAACGCCAACGATGTGGCAGGGACAAGTTTCAGTAGAATGGCTGTGAGAAGGTAGTGATAAATACAAGCCTCAGGGTGCACTCTATAGGAATAAATAACAGAGGCTGCATCTACAGTATATCATATGGGCATATATGCTTACTGCATGCTTGCTGGTCTGGTGCTGCAGCATTCCTCCACTACCAGGAAGGATCATTTGCACAATTTCTTTTCATATGCCTTAAGGCAGGTGGAGGGATCTGGCAGCAAACTGATTGAGCGAAAGTATGCTAAAGAACGAAATATTCTGAGTAGCTTGCACAGTGGATACAACTATAATAATAATACTTCCAAAGCTAAACCGTTAACTCAGTTACATATGCAGGGGATTATTATATCCGCAAGCCCAGCTCTCTCCCTGACTGGCCATCTGAAAGCCTGTGCCTTTTTTGACTTTGACAGGAAGCTATGCAGTAATTACAGCTCTGGTGGAGGCGAGCTACCGTTGTGCGGTGTCCATCAGATCTAGTAACTTTATTACACATCAGCATTCAAGTAAAGGACATCCGTGCATCCTGAGCAACTCTTCTCTTGTCTTCACTTTGTAAATGCAAGCCACAAAATGACCCATGTGAAGAGACTTGTTGCTGCTAATGAGTTATATATGACGAAGGAAGTCACATATAACTTCCGACGCGGCCTGATTGATCAACTAAAGTTAACATAAATACGATTGAAAAATATTTTAAAAAACAAAAACAAAATCAATCAGAAGCTCACATCCCGCCTCTCCCTCCCATCCCTGATGCCAAAGCCCATCCTGGTCCCCATCCTGAGTGTAAGTGGGCATAACTAACAGGACAAGAGCTCTGCTGATAATGATTGACTGATGACTGATGATTCTTGGTAATTGCTCACATAGCAAAGAGGCTGTGCCTGATACAGGTACTAGTACAAGTACTAGAGATATGATATGCTGATTACAACTTACATTTTCTCATATATTACATATATGTCTTTGAAAGCTTGTAGGAATGTACTGTAAATCATATAGTGAGTACTGTACATTAACTAAATTAATTGTAGCCACCTGCAATCTGCCAAGGGAAATGTCTTCTTATTTAAGAAATTTCCTGGTAGCCGGAACGACATTACAATTTGCAATGCAGTATTATACCAAGCCGGGGATCTGAGATATACCACATGCAGTGCAGCACCGAGACTTGTCATTAAAATTGACCCTACTGTATGTCCCTCCCTCACACTTCTTCTCAGTTTCTCATTCTGTCATAGATGGTGTCGAGGAAGGTAGATGATGGATTCCATTACAGCTCGCTGTAATGAAAGACGACACAGCTGAATCATGTGGTCTTATCAGCTCCTTGTGTTCAACACATAGGACAGATCATCCCACAGCAACAAGGGAGCTCCATTGTCTCGTTTCCCCTCTGAAAATGAATTCTGATTTGCAATTCCACAGATACAGAATGGGTTACCAAGCAACGTTTCGAAACAAAATCCCATTTTTCTTCCAAATCCTGTTGCAAATGAATCATGCCAGAATTTTTATTCCATCCTCTGTTCTTCCTCTGCCTTTTTATGCTGCTGATGTTATGGTAGAGTTCAGATTATAAATGCCTTTTTAAAAAGGAAAATATATCAAAGGCTGGCTCAAGAAAACTGGAATTGTAGCAAATTGTTTGTAAAATTAAACCAAAACAATATAGCAAACACAATTATTTTTTTGTCAGGGGCATAAATCGGGTCTACTATACAAGAGCAGGGTTGTTTTTATGTTGTTTGGACTCATTTCAGATTCAAGGCACAATTTAATCAACCATTGCAGGTGCATAAACCAAAGACGACTGGTTTGCTAGACAATAGCAGAAACACAAATTGGATTTTCTATTCTCTTCTACAATTAAACAGTTGAGATGCTGATTAATACTTTTCAATTTCCCCCCTTCCCCCGGCTGCAGCTGTTCTCTCTCTCTCTCTTTCTGTCTCTCTCTTCCTCTCTCTCTAACTTCCCATGCAATACACATTGATCATTTCAACACAAACAGCATTCATCAAAATCATGAATATAATGCAAAAACTCACAACCACCTGTGCTCATTTGTGGATAAGCTTTTTACAAGTGTTGTGCCTCTCAGTGTTAAATCCACTCATTGCAGTCTCAGCACTCCCTGCAACGAACATATTTGTGTGACATAGGACAATCTTGCTGCAGCTATTAGTGATGATTGATGCGAGTAAAGAAAATCCATTTTGTTATTTTCACAGATGACATGAAAAAGCAATAGCTGTTGTGCAAGTGTTTCCCAATAGATAATGTTATTAGAGCAGCAATCATTTTCCGTTGGCATCTGGATAACTGACCGAATTAGTCAATTATTGCTTTTTAATTTGGGTCGCATTGCTCCAATGCAGTGAAGCTTATTATTATTATTATTATTTAATAAAGCCAAATTAATTCATTTGATATCAGTGTGTGTATGTTATTGTGTGTCCAAATTCAAAGGGCTTGAATGTTGTTGTTTCAATGATTTTTAGTGCAGGTTAAGTACATGCACAATGCATATATATACACTATATGGCTTGCATAACACATTATGAAGCTAGTATGACTGTATTGGGAAATTATATGAATATTATAATCATGTTCTGACTATAACATTAATAATGGTCTTCTAATGTGCTTATAATGCTGCATGAGGAATACTTCAAGTAAAAGGATACCGAGGCCAAGGGAAGAAAGCAGTAGAGAGAGTGAAACAAACTCAGACCAACTGAAAAAAAAGGCTCCAATTCCTCCTCTAAGAAAGAGCAAATTTCAGTTAGAATGACCTCCTCACCCTCTGAGGCTTAGTTCTGGAGTCCCCTCAGAATTCATATCAAAAGTTGCATCTGGAAGTGTGAGTTTGCTTGCGGAGATAGAAATAAGATGCTTACAGTGCAAAGGGCAAAGCGGGTATCAGACTGTACTGTGTACCCCCACACATGCTCAAGTGAACACCACTCCAAAACCTTTCAATGACCCTCCCCTACAAACTCAACATTTCACACACATGCACAACTTTACACCTACTCACTCACACACACACACACACACACAACACTCTAGAACACACAGCACTCTAGAACACACACAACACTCTAGAACACACAACACTATAGAACACACATAGCACTATAGAACACACAACACTCTAGAACATACACAACACTATAGAACACACACAACACTCTAGAA
>CABFOQ010007096.1:38194-57061 GCA_900660455.1 Gephyroberyx darwinii
TGGGTGAGTTTATGTCCAAGTCATAACTCATTGTGTCATGGCTGCCTACGGATACACCCAAAACACAGAGACATAACACACACACACACACACACACACACACATACACACACACACACACACACACACACATAAATAGACAGGTTTTTGGCCAAGATAAGGATCTGGTGAAGGTCGTGAGAGGGATCTCATTCTCAGCAGAGATGTGCCTGCTGATAGCGTCAGTCCTGTGGGCAGATTAGCCCAGTCCGGTTCCACTGTCGCCCCAGTCGTCCCAGTGGTGTCATAACAGCAGGACTGATCCTATCGCGGCCAGCCAGCACCGATGACCCTAAAAGTCCATTAAGGATTCCATTTGGATCAGCAACATGCACAGGAAGAGAGTGAGGACAGTATTGTGTGTATGTGTACAGAGTGTGAGCGTCTGTTTGTGTGTGTGTGTGTGTGTGTGTGTGTGTGTGTGTGTGTGTGTGCACTGTGTTTTAACCTTTATTTATCCAGGGAGGATTGGATGAACATGCTTGCTGTTTTCCAGCTAGGCCCTGCTTGACACTCACACAGTTACACACATACACACTCGGGAGCTGCCCAGTACAACTGCAGTCTTCTGCTGGTGGCCACTGACCATCTCCACTGGAACAGGTCAGGGTTAGGTAACTTGCTCAAGGCACCTCAAGGGTAGCTGTTGAGGGAGGGGAGAGTATTTTTCATTCCCTTCCCAGATGCTCCCAGCCGGTCTTGGATTCAACTATAATAATCTGGTGGTCAGAAATGTCACCAGGAGCCAAACTGACAGGGTGAACAGATTGACACTGAAAGTGATATAAACATTGTCTTGACTGCTGCACAGTTACTAGCCGCAGTACATTATTATGTTGTGGAAAAAAAGTGTTGAAAGGGAAAGTTGTTTTTCATCATAGTTTTAAAGTTCTCATTTTGGAGATGCAAAGTTCTTTGACAAGCGGATTGCTTTTAATCACAAAGACCTTAGGACACATCGTACCTCTCTACTTTTAATATTGCGTGACATTATTCACCACATAGTTTTGATTATGCACTCCAAAAATGTGTTTTGTGTGAGAGTGACAAAAAGCTGTGTTTAAAAATAAAATAGTGGCTGGAAGGTGCTCATTAGAGCTGTTGCCAAACAAAGATATGCTGAAAGAAAATCAAGGCCCTTTTCATTCATCAAGAACCACAATGCTTTTATTAAGGTGCCAGACTAGCACAAATATTTAAAACCATCTGTGAGTACACATACTTGTTTTGGCTGGAGACGAATCATTAGTGTCAAATGTATTTTTGTGTTTTAATTAAGAGGCATATCATTGGGGATATACTCCATCATCCTTTAAGTATGAAATACCTAGTAATGGATTACACCGGTTTATAGGGTGGATTATTAAGAGGGTTTCTCCAGTGTTAATGAAATGGCACAGGATTAAAATGGAGGAAATATTCACAATTACATGTACGCTGTGTGGGATTGTGGGATTGTGGGATTCGGGTTTGGTGTTATTTATTGTGCTTCTCTCATGGCCCAAAGTTTCAAATCCGTCCTCACCAATCCACGCGTATCATCTGCGTGAAAACAGAAATAAGTGTTTACTATCAATTTCTAAAGGACGTAAATATTACAAGAGGAACTGGAGACACATTTTCATGTTATGTGCAAATCAACTAAAGCGTACTGGTTCTACACACACTCCAGATACGAGACATTTGTTCATGTCAGTTGTAAATAGGGCTTACAAATGAAATGTGAACACTCCATCACAAGGTTACGTTTAGCAACACAGCAGTGCTTATTGCTTTGGTTCCAATGTGTTGACCACCAGATTAGATGACTCACGGCTTGTTGTGGTTTGATATTTATCTAGTTATGATATATGATAATATTGCAACATGGGTGTCTATTGTGTTATCGATGCTGAGTGACATAAGTGTTTTGATGAATAAAATACTGAAGTAAACTAATCTTGAAGTGAGAAATGTGAGCTATGAAAAAGACGATTTTCATGCTTCCTTCAAAGGACTCTGTTGGTTAGAAAAAAAAACACTGAATCTCAAGCAAAGGGACGCTCAAAGAAAAAAAAAGAAAAGGTCATGTCTCTTGACAGCGTGAGACGTTCTCTGTCCGCTGTGTGTTACGTCCTATGGCTTGAGACATTTTCATTTCAAAACGTCATGTATTTCTCCCCTCAATAGACTGACCTTTGCTCTCTGACTACCTGTGCAGACTTAAGTTACAGTATGCTGTTTGAATAAATCATGTAATGACACTGCATATGGCCTTCACTCAGGGAGTACAACTGATGCATCCTGTTATGAATGAATACCACCACCATGCACACACACACACACACACACGCAGTATAATGTATATTTATAAGGGACTACTGCATCACTAAACCTTGTCCCAGTCTAGTCTCAGGTAATTTTTCATAATATCAGCATAAGTCTGCAGAATGATACTGCCTCCATGAAGATTGGCAAAGAGGATGAAATCAATGTTACTGTCTTTGTAGACTATAAGGAACAACATTACATTGAAATATGTGGTTGGTCACGGTTGCTGGCAGAATTGTCCATCCAGAAGTGTATCTTAGCAGGTATCTTTAGATTACAGGTCCAGTTCATCAAATCTCTAAATGTATACTTTACAATTATCCTCGCTTTGTTTTCCCTGGTAGTTCTCCACTGTTGGAAGAAAAACAACCATTCTTCACTTATGGCTAATTGGTCTGGAGCGATGGAAACACACTGGCTAATGATGCCCACTGAGCATTATTAACAGGTAATCACCTCTTGTGCCACAATTTCCATTTATGTCAACTGTAGAGATGACTGACAAGGAAATCTTTTCTCCTGCTGGTTTATTGAAGTAATTTACTGACATAAAGAAGATATTCTGAGACATGCAGCTCTATATTGTTCAGCTGTAATACCTAGTTTCATTTTAAGATACTATTTTTCTTGCTTGATGTGAATCAGCAGGTAACTTGTTAAAATGGCAATCAAAGTGTTCAAGCAGCGATTAGTTTTCTTCTGTACACACTCATAGTCATGAGGGGGCGGTTCTGAAATATGTTTGAACCATGCAGGTGATGTATTGACTTTCATATTCCAAAATGAGAAATCCACTATTAAATTACCTCCCACTTAAAAAATGATTATAAGCATAAAAGTAAAACCTTTATGACACTAGTCACAAGTCAATTGGCTTAGAAAAAAAGGCACTTTAATACGAAATTACCTATATTTTTTAAATATTCAGCAATATGTTTTGGGTAATTTATTTTCTAATTGGCTATATAGTATTGTGGAATAACCTGGAAACAGGATAGCCTTTATTTCATTAAGGCAAGCCGAAATAAGCCAGAATATGAACAAATGTGAGAAGAAGGGAATTTCTTCTGTACAGTTATTGGCAGAAAAAAATCACGCCCTGTAAGAGCCTTCATGTATAAAGCATACTCTTATTCATGCTCACATTAATCATCCTGTCAGAGTTTAGATCAAGTAGACATCATTAATAAATGAACCCAGTGATGTGACGGAGGGTGTCTACAGTGCAAGGTGTATCTGTGGGTGCATTTACGGTACTAAGACTTTGTGACAGGCGTGGCTGGTGACTAGCACAGCTTGCTAATTTGAACCCACAGAACATCCTGTGAGGTGAAATTGTAGCATATGCAATCCCCTGCTTCAGCCGAATACAGTTCCTAGACCCACAGTGGGACACAGGTGACATTTCAGAGCTCTGTCTGACCTTTCTGCGCTGTGTGCATCACTTCACATGATGTGACACAGACACAGAACAAATATCCAGAGGTAAACCCCCAAAGACATAGTATAAGGGCTGCAGTCAAGACCACCTTAGTCAAGTCCAAGTCAATTCCAACACCAGGTCCAATCGAAGTCGAGTGAAAGCTAGGTCCAAAGGGAGTCCAAGTCGAGACCAAAACCAGAACAAATAAAGTTCTGTTCAAGACCAAAACCAAAATAGGCAACAGTGTAAACAATGTATTTCCAAATGTAAAAATAATGCTTAAGGATAAACAGAGATGTACTATACCCTTCAACATCCAACTAATAAAATGCATAGGAGTTTGACTAATAAATGCCTATAGGACCAATCGTTTGTAGTGCTGGGGAGAAAATAAATAAAGGTGGACCAGGTGGAGAAAAACATATCTCTGAAATTGTATAGATAAGTAGGAAAAAGTCACGTTAACATCCAATAATAGCAGAAACCAGGACAAAATAGGCACAAGTCACAGCCTGGACTCAAGTACTATAGCCCAGCATAGTTTGAAGAAACACATGAAGTGTGTGGATTTTATTCATCTCTCTATGGTTTTTGAAAACAATTCAAAAGCAGACCTTTATCTTTGGTGTCAACAACTGCCATTCCAAGACCGGTGCTTTGTAACTGAAAAATGTATTTGACTGAAAGAGGAATGGCATGTGTGTAAAAGGAGGCAAACAAAGAACAGCGTGAGTGTATTTGAAGGGAGTGTGTGTTTGTTTACATTGCATATTTCCATTTCCCCTGAAAGACTTCTCTTTTGGTGAGCGATAGAAATAAGTGAACATCACAGAGCGTCAGGTGTTTATTCTCAAAAACTCATCATTTAGACGGGACCTTCTCTTCTCAAAGTCCTGTATATTCAATGACCCCTTTATAAAACAAATTGTATGAGGAGAGAGTGGAGGGCCATCTTTGAATGGCATCCCAGAGCAAGGTGATCCAATTAAGACTTTCTGTTATTGAGTCAACAGTGACTACTGTTGTCTTTTCAATGTGTTTTTGTTGATCTGATTCTGAAGGCCCAAATGCAGTGGAAGCATCTGACACACAGGTCCAGTTGTTTTCAACTGCTGAATGCCATGTGGCGTGTCAAACCACCTTGACACCTCGACTTCACACATGGAGCATTAAAACACTGGCCAAAGCACCACAAGCTAATATGGAAGAAAGGCTTATCAACGAGATCCAAAAACACACTGCGATATATGACTGCAACTTAAAAATATATAAAAATACAGATAAGACAGACAAGGCACAATCTATACACTGTGTGAATTACTAGGCTCCTGCGGACAATGTGTAGCAGAGTGAACTGGTCCACCTTAAAAAGGGTCGGTCCACCTTAAAAGAGAGCCTAGGTCTAGGTCATGCCTAATCAAGAAGGGCAGGTGTTTCTTGTATTGTGTGTATTGTGGCAATCCTAGTAACGCCTGAGGTATTCCTACACTTTGTGTGACCCTCTAGGCAGTTTGTTGTGAAGCTGATAGGTTTTCCCATTTTGTTTAAGTCTGTTCAGTCATAGGGTAACACTCATCCACAATGTGTTGTAGACATACTGTGCTCCCAAGTCCTGCATAATCAGCTGAGGTAACAGCTGGTGAAGTTGTGTGTGTGTGTGTGTGTGTGTGTGTGTGTGTGTGTGTGTGTGTGTGTGTGTGTGTGTGTGTGTGTGTGTGTGTGTGTGTGTAGGCTGGTGAGACGGGTTACTGCTGCAGCCAGGGGTGGGATTGCGGGCCCGGAGTGACAGCCTTCTTTGTATAATCCATGAAAGGTAAAATGTAGTTTGGGTAAGGGAGGTCAGCTTTATGGCTGAGGTAGTCATTACGCTGTAATTGAGTGGCCCACTTATTTCTGTTCTCTCGTTCTCTTCTAGCGCTGGCTGCTGTTTTGCCTACTTGTCTGTAATTGTAATTTTAAACTTCTAAACAATCTTTGTTTATATTGTGCAACCTGACTAACTGCCATTTGCTTATACTGCTACAGGTGAGGCCCTGCCTGGAAGGCTTGGCAGTAATCTGGCTGTGTGTCCTGTTGTAGGCCAAGCCCTCCTTTTGCATGTTTGTGTGTGGTTATTTTGGCACGTGTGGTCTTTCTTGTGTTTGCAGTGTGTGTGGTTCATGTGTGGCAGAGCAGCTCATCCCTGAGAGAATCTCACCGTAGTTTCCCCGTTTTGGCATGAGTTAAACCTGGTGAGTTAAACCACAGGCAGTTGAACTAGCCTTTTATGAGCCTTTGATTATTTTCTATTGTGTGCACAGAATAAAAACTGTTTATTTTTCTATTCTCTTGATCTCTTTTAGCCCCCAGACCCAATTTTAAAGTGATTAAGTCTTAATAAAGCATGCCTTTCATTGTACATTGGTCTCTGCTGAACCTGTGTGCTATTTAAGGTAAACTTAATTAAAGTTTACCTTAAATAGCACACAGGTGAAATTCCCATGGTGGTGTTGTGAAAATATGGTTAGCCATCTAGCCGGTAGTAAACCAGTGGGTGGTCTTGGGTTAACTTTCGCTTCATCTCCTCATAGCGAAGGGCTTCTCAACATTGAATGCCTGAATGCTTCCAGTTCGGAGCAATGGGAAATCTTCCCATCTTTCCACTTTGTCCAACATAACGTAATGCAGCAGCAACAAATTCACACCCATTCTCTGGGGGTTGACAAAAGGCATTCTGGGAACTCTAGGAAATCATTACCTGAAGTAGAAGTAGACATGGTTGGATGAAGCAAAGAGGGTTCAATAAAAAGGTAAATTACAAACCTTCATCACAAAATACATGATACATGACATAATAATATAAGAGTAGTGCAATTTTCCTTTAGTAGAAATAGGTCACTGGGCATTACACAGAACAGCAGGGTTTGGATCCTATAAGTACTCTTTACAAGCAAACCACAAAATGGCTTTTAGGGTGTTGCTAGGAGACAACAAGAAACCAATGAAGACCATCTGGTTCATAAACGTCCTATGTATTTCATTGCTCACCAATGTCTTGTTGGCAGCTGTCAATAAAACTGTATAAGCCTACAGCGAGATGCCCCAATGATAGACTTATTTATTTAAAACGTAATATTTTAGAGCTTTTTTTAAACCAAGTGGTCAACATGCTGTAGTTTAGCACTGGCTATCATCACATAGTTGCTACAGTCTTAAATGCATGCTACCATACTACACTAAGAGGGTCTGACAAGCTTTGAAAAGCTTAATTTCACAGCATTTAATAAGCCTTAGCTGTGTAAAAGCAAAGAAAAAGTCTCTCTGGTCCGTAAGTGTTAATGTGTTGAGGTTCACATAACTTATCTTGCCAGACGTTAAAACAACCTCAAAAATATCAAGCCAGACGCTCCTCAACACGTTCAAAGTGTAGTCAACTGCTATTCTGGACCGGTTTGGTCCTGATGTAATGTGGAGATGATCAATGCCAAGTTCAAGGACAGCAACACCCACAAGTTACAGTAGACCATGCACACAGATGTGCTCATATAGCACACTCCCTCAGAATGGCATTAACAGCCAAGTCCATGCCTTGATGGTGGTTAAAGGACTGTAGGGAGAGAGAGTATTCAGTCTAATGGCATAGCAAGTATCCTATTCAATCATCAGAACTATGTGAGGTGTAGAATATAAGATAGGACAATACAAAAGAGAAATGGGGTTGATATGGAGCTGCGTATGATAGCATTTTGACAGAGAATGCATTCCAGGGGGAGTCATTATTTATGCATTAGCGATGTGAAACTAATTGTCTTCATCATCACCACCCACCTGCCCACAGAGATGACATGTTGTCTGGATTTAACATACAACAACATATACCTGACAAGCGCAGCAGGAAGAGTTTTCTCACCGTAATGTTGATGGCATAGGTGGTGTATTTATTTGTCAGAAGTTTCAGAAGATGAAAGAAAAAGCAATCGTCTGTGGATGAGCTCAATGTAATGGACAAAGAAGAGACGATGCCACTATAGGTCCAAGCTATACATGGTTTCTTGGTTTCTGTCTGTCACTTTAGTTTTGAACACACGTCCATCCTTCTTTTATCACTTCAGCATGTTATGTACTATTGGCTTGTGAAACATTTCCACCCAGAAGAAATATTAATACTTTGGAACATTTTAAAGCAAAAGTCATTGCCCTTGTTTGCTCAAACAAAATAACACCAGGAAAAATAATACAGTGGCAATTTTAGTGAAACCAATGTCATAAACTTGGCAGGCTGGTGTATGTGTGATTGCCTTATATCTTCTCCAAACCAGTGGCCCAAAGCTTCATCTGGGCAATGGACTGTGACTGGCAAAGTGCAAAAAGAAAAAAAGACAATAGGATGAAACATGCTGGCACCAGAAGGGAACAAGTTTGGCTCTCTGCTCCCTCTCCTCTGCTCTCCTCTCAGTGCCAGCCCCAACCCTCTGTCATCCCGCTTCTATCTATCTCTTTCTTTCTTCTTCTCTCCCAATGTGACCCCTCCATTCTGTCTCTCTCTCCCTCCTGCAGCAGAATCCAATCTAAGCAGATTCGCTCCCCTTTGAACTACCTCACAATTAGCCAAAGAGGAACGCTGCGTTGTAGTTACAACCACTCTGCTCAGCTGGAGTTTGACTTTGATCGCATAAAAGCTGAAGCACAATGTCTCTACAGTATGTTCTCGCTTCATCAGGCACCCCGACACGTACTCAGATGTGTTCCATTCAAATCATTTGACAACCCCGCCCCTGAGACCTGGTGTCAAGCAGATATGGCGAGGAAACACAAATTGCTGTATCATTCCTGCACCTACTCCCCGAAGCTGTTCTTTAAAAAAAAATATGACAAAAAACAAAACAAATGGTGGCATCAATATTTTAAGTGACATCACTTTTGTGAGTCCGCTTGACACAGGCTGACACCCTTTTCTAGGCCGGGCAGGGTAAACTCTGTGTGGATAGAGAAATGTAAGCTGTGCAATAACAGCATCCTTTGAAGATTAGATTGACTGGTGAGCGCATTAAATCGCTATCCCCATGTTCCTTGGTGGCAGAGACAGCTGTGGAACATTTGGCACCGACCTATTTCCGTTCCAAAAACACAGTGTGCTGAAAAAGCAGCTCTGATTGGAATTAACTTTGGGAGAAACTGAGTTTATCTTCATACAGTGTACTTAGTATTTTTTTTTTTTAAATATTCATAAACATTTCTGTTAAATCTTTTGGCAGTAATAATAAATCTGATAATTGGTAGACAATAGGACAATATGGTATCAATGTCTGGTATCAGAAGATTCACTAAAATGGGGAGGGTCACACTGTCTTCTCTGTTACAGTCCAGCTGATTATTGTAGTAAATCATCCTCGTTGGCCCAAAAGCACATACTTTAAATGTTAAGACATGTTGGTATTCTACATGGATTGAAGAAAGAGGTAAATCAGTGACCTCTGAGCTCATCCAACAAAGTTCAATTCAAATGACGGCAACAACTTTTTCCAGTGATACATTTTGTTCTGATAAGATGTTAATGAAGCTCCCCAAACCAAGCTTGAACTTATTTTTGGTGTCCAAGCCTAATACTGTATGAGGGGGTTAAAAATATATGGTTTCAAATCAATAAAGTAATCTGTGCAGAACTTAATTGAATCCCTCTTTTGTTCAGTGGGCTATCTCAGAAAAAAATAAAACAAATAATATAATAAACAAATAAAAAGTCACAAAAATATTTCTGGAAGTCCTCATTTAGCACTTATTTCACTTTTGAACATTCACAATCCCTGCTTCAGCCATAAATAAATTTAAAGTCCAGGCAAACCTGATTGAAGCTTCAATTTAATCAATACATTCCCCGATATTAATTCAAAAGTGGCCAGTCTGCAAAGAGCAACATGTTTGTGTGATTAAAAGACCTGGAGCTGAGAAGCAATTTGCTGAATTCATGATTTTTCTTTGTTTGCCTTTAACGGAAACCCATAATTACAAATAATTAGCCTCACAAAGCATTTGAGGCTCAGAAAAAGAGATGATGCAACAACAGCTATATTAACTATTCCTTTTGATTCTGGCATAATTGGGACAGCACAACCCTAGATGTTTGGGGCATCATGACTCATGACTAATAGATGAGCAATAATTTGACCTTTGAAATATTTACAGGAATGCTTCATCCTCTGACACTTTGACTTACTTTTCATCATCCATAAAGCAGTAGGGAGGGAAGTCACCAAAAATAAGGTTGGACGCTTTGAAAACATTATGTACTCTCATTCATGAAATACAAACAGAATATATAAATACAAACACGAAAGAAGTCTATATATGATTCAATTTTCTTTTCCCATATACTGTAAACCAAATTTGTACGAGAATTTGGAATGGAATACTATTCATCCTGTCTCAAACTATGTTGTCAAGCCCTGTAGAAAATAAAGTTTCTTACAGGAGTACAATACAATACAGCGGTGATAGAGCAGCGATATTTCTGCTATAAAAGGATTTGACAATCCAGAAATCTACAATTGTGAATGCATGAATGTTTCAGTAGTCTCCTTTCATTGGAGAAACAAATCTTCCAAGATTCAGCTTCCTAAATACTTTTCGCAAAACACAGAGAAACTCATAGTTATGTGCACTACATTGCCTCACATCTCACATTGTCTGCATATACTTGCTTGCGCTAACTAAAATTAAGGTTCAATCACGAGAGGCTAGGATTATGATTAAAAGAATTTATTAACAACATGAGAGAATGTGCGTGTGCATAGGTTTGGCGTAGACTCCAAGAGGTATCCAGTGAAGCTCCCAGGTACAAGGCTAGGCCTGGATAACTGGGAAATAATTTCACTGTCTGAGAGCATACCTTACACCATGCAATCAATTTCTTGCAGCTATCTTCCTCAAAACTTTTCATTCGAGCATTTTTGTTGGCTGGCAGACTGAATACGTGTCTATGTCTCACTTTTGACTAACTCTAAATCTATGATTGTTTAATTCTCTCTGCATTTGTCAGGTTCACCATGTGATAGTGCCAAACACACATCGCACACATCAAACTGCATACCACATGACAGCGGAATTCCAATTTGCCAATTTACCTGCGTGTCCGCAAATGGATGAACTAATTAGGCTCACCCATAATTGGCTACATTATAACTCAGGATGGGCCCCGTGCCATAGACCGTATAGTAATAGATTGGTGTATATGCACACTCCCCACAGATGCCAAGCACAACACAACCCAAAGCAGTCCATCCCCTGTACATAAATTACTATCCTTGCTAGAGATTCACCAAGTCATGGTAGATCTCATGCAGAGTAGTAGGGTAGAAAACCAAAAAGCTATACAGCCTGAGCCACCCATGGATGGTGGATGTTGACAGGCTCCCAGTGCCCATTTTGGTGAGGCAAGATGGTCCCATTTTTGGCTGACTCTGGACTCCCAGAAACAGCTGCCCCTACAGAAGTTCCTTTAGGAGGAGGAAGAGGAAGGACCCCCACTCATGCTACTAAAGCCAAAGCTTGTGCTGCATCCACCACTGAATCTGTACTTGAGGAGTCCACCTCTGCCCCAGAGAACAATGGTAAAGAGAATGAGTCATGGGAAGAAGAAAGTTCAGGTAACAGGTAAGTAACATATTCTCAGAATTCCCCTTCAACAGTTAGCCCTGGCCGGTTTGGGACTGTGCAGCTGGAGGACCTCAATTTAGCCCTGGCCAGATAAGATGTAGCCACCACCAATGAAAAACCCATGGAAGGGGTGTGGTAGAGTGGTCTCCTTTCCATATTTTGCCATAAAATATATATATATATCAAATGGTCAAAGCAGGGCAGGAAAGTTGAATAACTGAATAACTGCTAGTACCTAAGGCATACTGTATATCCATAAACTACTTGACTTGGCCAAAACTCACCTGCTTGGAGACCACTTAGGAGTAGAAAAGATGTATGAGCAGATCCTGGTCCACTTCTGTTGCCAGGTGTGAAATATGCCGTTGAGTACTACTGCCGGAGGTGTGCCGGAAGACAGCCCCAAAGGTAAAATACTCTAAAACTTTGGTACTGTTGCCCATTACTGAGACACATAATAGCCATATACGTTGTGGGACCAATCCTAAAGTCAGCCTGAGGGCATCGATATATCCTGGTCATCCTCAAATACATCACCTGCTACCCTGAGGCAAGTTCCCTGTGAACTGCCAGCATCAAAGCAGTGGCCTGAGAACTTGTTCTCCTCTTCATCTGAGTATGCACTGCTGAGGAGATCCTGACCAACCAGGTCTCATGTAAATGAGTAAGGAGTGAGATGTGTAAGCTGTTAAAGGTATGACGGATCCACACATCGGAAAAATTGGGAATAATGGGAAAAATCTGAATCAGTTAGTTATGTATGTGCTGTTCTCTATCTGAGACGTTCCCATGGCATCTCCAGGGTTCTCAATGTTTGAGCTGCTGTAAGGGATAAGACCATGGGGACTAGTTGACCCTTCCCTCACCACTCCGTTATTGAATATTTGGACCAGATCCAGAACTGAATGGTGCAGATCTGGCCTAAATGAAGTAATAGTACATCTGCTGAAAACTAAACAAAGTTATCACATGAGAAGAACCTGGTTCTTCCGACCTTTCTATCCGTGGAAACACCCAGTGATCTCCCTGAGGTCCCCATGTATAGTGACACTTCCATGGCAAAACTTGCAAGAATAAGGACAAGAGCAAAAGGACTGCCCATACAAAGAAATTGCACCACTGTGCATGTGGTTACTTCCAATAAGCACAGTACCACCTCTTACACAAGAGGGAACTTCCTCTTTGTGAGTTGTGTATTGCAGCTTGCAAGCAGAATTCCATATTTAAGTGCACAAACAACCTGAAGGAGCAAGCAAATATTATTACCCACACACAATTACTCTGTGTGCACTCCAAGCCTTTTTTTGTGCACTCAAGTTTCATTTGACAATTGGGGCGGGCTCAGCGCTATGCCACTGCATCCATAAATTTTTTTGGTTACGGTAGTCCCTATCTAAAACTATGTTGTGATTGGCTTGTACCCTGGGCAACAATGTCAACGCAAATATAAAAGATGGAGAAGAGAGGGGTAGAAGTGGGCAGAAAATTGTGTGTGGGAAATTTACTTTTCTTGCTGTGTGTGTGCTAGAATATGAATTTATGCATTTGGGACTTGGACTTGGACTCACCTTTGATCAGTTAGTAATCAATGCTAGAGCCTTTTTAACCTGCCACTCTCTCAGAGACACAGACAGCTCTGGGGAAGACAGAACAACCGCTCCCTATTGTCCACAGTTGCCCCAGTGGTTGCTGACAAGGACTTTGGAGCAACAGTGAGTACTGGAGTAATGGAAAGGAATGACCGAATGAATGTTAACTACCTCTCATCTTCTCTCTTCTTCTCACCACCAGGACTCAGCCCACAGAGATGTCAGATCAACAGGGAACCTGATGAGGTTTGTGCTCACCACTCTATGCTTTGTCTATTTTCCTATAGGCAGACTGAATCTCCACTATACCCCAAGAACTGAGTTGATTGATGAGCACCCCAGACCCGGGAAGAATTGCAGTCATCCTTTCTCCCACTCCCCATCAGGATGTCTGCAAGTTTCATCAAATGAAATTCAAGACGTTTTAAGACCTTATTATATTATATTGGCTTATGTTAAGACCTTTATATTAAGACCTAACAGAATATGGTCTGCATGACTGGACTAGTTTCTCAAAGGAAGAACAGTGCACCAAGAAAACAAAACTTGTATGAGCCTTAAAACTGAATTTAAGAGTTAAAATGCTATATTTAACTATATTAAAGACCATTTAAGGCCTTCAGTTATATTATTATATTATTATAAAATTACATTTTAAGGCTTTTGCAGGGCCTGCAGGCACCCTGCCCACCCCAGAGACTTTGTCTACTTATTGTTCAAACGGATCCCTCTCACCTCTGGGATGCCACAAAGAACAGGGCATGACAAATCTGCTTCTCTTTTGTAAGGGTCTCACCTTATCTAGAGATACCTTCTGACATCCACTCATGTTCCTCACACCATGTTTGTCAAAAATTGAACAAAATGAATGTCTCTCTTCTCTGCATGGATCTTTTTTTTCCTGTCTTATTTCCTGGAATCCACACTATATCGCTCGCTCTTATCCCCATTAACGCAATATGAATGTGCTTGATGGGGCGGAGACATCGAGACATTGTAATTGATCATCTCCATGTGCCGGGTGCAGTTGCTCCCCTGGCGAGTGAAAAGAGGGGGAACGCTGCACCTCATTGTCAGAAAGACGAGAGAGAGAAGGCAATCGAAGAAGAACTGCTGATAAGGTATTGTCTGTCCTCTTTTCCCCCATCAGTTCAATTGTAGGAATCTCTCTGTGTCGGTCTGCAGTGCATGGCAAGCTTAGTGGTGACTAAAGGAAGTCTGGATCCTTATCTGTTAAGCAGAACAGGGTTGTAATGGAGGTGAGAGGGGTAGAGTTTCACCCGTCAGCAGGTTTTCACAGTAGACGGTGGGCGAGGCAGTGGGCTGTCGTGGCTTAAGCCTAACAGGCTCATGTTTTGTCTCGATGTTTGTTAAATAGTTAACATACAGCAAGAATATAGTGTCTGCACATCCAGGCGCTTGGTATTGCAGCATGAATCAATACAAATAAGGAAAATACCCGTACACTGGAATGATGCTCCCTCAGTGTTTATCTATACCAATTGTGGTAGCAACGTTTGCCTGATGAAGACCAAGATTGAGGGAGCATAATTCCACTTTTCCTTCTTCTTTTCCTTCTTCCATTTTATTAAATAGTTAACATGCCCCATCTTCACATCAAGGTAGCTTGCGCCCAGCCAGAGTTCAGCCAACAGTATGAAAAAAAACGAACTATTCATGCAGGGAAACAACTGATAAGTGATGACATGAACAGTCAGTTGGGATTTCCCCTCAGCATCGACATTTGTTGAAATAGAAAAGATGTGATCAACTTTGGTTCTCAAAGTGTAATGTACATCACAAAATGAATGATACCATTATAAATATGCAGATGGTGAAATGTGACATTTTCTCTTTCAAATGAGGCAAAACAGTATTCTGAGATGGTTTGAGTTATCCCCCCAAAGACCTGCCGACTAAAAAGAAATGTCAGCTATCCCAAAAATGCACCTTAGTAATGAGACCTAGTATTTCATACACAGAAGAGTATGAGAAGTATGAAAAGACAGAGGAATAACTGAATAGTAACCGTGTGTTTGTGTTTGTGTGTGTGTATGTTTGTGTTTGTGTGTGTGTGTGTGTGCAGATGTGGACTAATGTGTGCCACCATGATACACCTGTCTCTTTTATGGACAACATACGCAGCAAGGAGGGTAATGGAATAGAAAGATGTAGGTCTATCGACATATTGATTGCAAGGCCTTGCGGTGATGGAAATGCTGTGCATTCTCTAAATTGTATGGACTAAAGAGTAATCGTCCAATTTAAACTGCTGGAGGGTGCTATAAATAGATTTGCCAGAGAATGAGACTAATAATGACTTGTGGGTATTTGGGCTGAGATATGCAGTGATCTTGCTCAGTGCCCAAATAGATCATTTCTAAAATGGACAGCACACAGAGCACATCATTTATACTTAACTCCTGTTGTGCTTCTGAACTCTGAATTTTTGCATAGTCACCATTGAGCTGTCAAGCAACTGTTGCTAGAAAAAATCGAGCTATTATATCCAGATATATCCACAATCCTTCCCAGTGCTGAAAGAAAGACACAAAATCTTTATGGAATCCTTTTTAATGTATTGCATCACACCAGGCAGTGTACTCATGGACAGCACTGTTATATATCTGTAGCTAACACAGCACCCCTCAAATCTAATTGATACCTGACCCTGACAACAATAAAAATATAAATCCTAAAAACAAAATAGAACACTAATAAATAATACAATAATATTAATACAAGCACAATACTGAACATTCTGTCTGTCTGGGTGAATAGGGAAACCCACTATACCCCAAAACACCCACTGCAAAACTTTGGCTGCAACTGTTCACTACAATAAGGGCAATACATATTCTGGTTGTCTTCCCCTGGTCTCTTTGTGAATTTCTAGTGTTGTTGACAACTTGTTCACTCTTCCTCTACTGCTTTTAACGTGCAAAATAGCTACTTTCGGTCCTCTCAGACATACTATGTCCAATCAGCGACAAGGAATCATTGTTCAGCGGTTTGAGTCACTTCAACGTGTTTTGTTGTCTGACTTGCCGTTGTGTTTTCTGATTGGCCATCCACCAGGATGCAGGGGCTCCTAGATGTAAGAGGGGAGACAGAGGCAAAGTAAAGGCCATCAGCACAGAGAGAGAGATTGCTAGATATCAAAGATAGGAGGTGGATTCAGGATTTGGTGTTTTGGTGTGGCATATATGAGTTGTAATCAGCCATCTGCACCACTCTCACCCACCACTCTGCTCTATCCTGCTCTTCTCTCAGTTCCTCTCCTCCTTCTGAGTACTGGGCAAGCGTGTAATGCCTTGCCAGCTCCATCAGATTGGGCAGATCAGACCCAGGCACAGCCAGATGTGACCCTGACCATTAGTGCATGGGTGTCATTGCCAACACATGGCCACAGGCAAGGCGCCCGAATTGGAGAGAGCTGGATGTGTAAGACTACAGTCAAACAAAAATCTTGAGAAATGCTGGATTTCCCATTTCCCATTTCTGAAATTCTACAAGAGGTTTTGAATGGGTTTTGTGGGTCCTAGTGTCATGCAACTTAATCAGCACAAAAATGACCATGTAAACCTTAAATCCAAGTCACAAGTTAATGCGTCACCCCTCCATGTTTTGTCAAAACCAGACCAGTGTTGTCTGAGATATCAACTTTGAGTTAAAAACAATTGACCTTCAATTATAGCACTCCCAATGGGTCAGTCCGTATAATTTGTAAGGATAACTGGATTTATGCAACAAGTTTCATGTCAATCGAACTTATGGTGTAAGAATTAGGGCTGTGATATGACCCCATCAGGCCAATCAGTGTAATGTTTTTAAATGCCACAACACGTGTCGTGAGTCGTGTCTGAGATGTCATGTTTGAGTTAAGAATGTTGACCTTTAATAATAGCGCCCCCATTAGTCCGATCAGTGTAATCACTGACTGACAGGCTGACAGTGTCATAGATCCTGGCAGCAGTTCTTCCTCATAGCCTGTCTCCCTGTCTCCGCCCACAGACCTGGTGTCCCCCTCCTGCTTGTCACCTGTTCCTACCCAGCCTATCAGAGGATTCACTCAATTCCAGCCTCCACACCTGAATGCAATTTGTAATCAGCATTTAGTATAAATAGAGACTTGTTCCTGAAATTCCCTGCCAGAACGGTTTAGCTTGCCTAGATGTAATAGCCAGGTTGGCCCTGTTATTTGCCAACTTGTTTTTGGACCCCATTTTGAACCTGCACCTGTTTTCTGACCAGCCTTTTGCCTGCTCCCTACCGATCCTGTCTGCCTGCTCTCGACTCCGGCCTTCTTTCTCCTGACTACGTTTTTACCTGATTGGTATTGACCTGGACTGTCTTGACTACGTTTTAGATCTCACACTAATAAATTGGTGTTGAACTTTTACTAGCGTGTCCGTTCTCTGCGTGTGAGTCCCAGCCTGTTTGCCTGACAGACAGACCAGCCTGATCCAACCCTTACACCACCCCAAGTTCATTGGATGCGGGACAAAAAAACTTTTTGCAAGGTTTTCCCACGACAACAGTGATAATGTTGGTCATTATCGAGTGCACAGGCTCATGAGTTTACATGTGAACATCTGTCAGTATGTTTCATAAGAAGTTCCTCTGCATATTCTTATGAGACTGTGAGGGTGTCTTAGATTTGCTGTACATTTTCTCTGATGTTAGGATGGGCATGCACTTTGCTGCAGTCATTTTCTTGCAGGTGCATTATGTATTTGCAGGCTTATAACATAAAAGCTCAGTTTTCCCTGCTATTTTTCATATTTACTCAGCACACAGAGAGGAGATGGCCATGATAGACAGATGACGATCTTTATTGCTTTGTCATTTCCATAAACAACCTCAGTCTGTGCTCAGGTGTGAAGGTTTTGTGGACACTTGTAACAATTTGAAATATGTGATTAATCAAAGTCATCTGCAAATAGTAACTGCCTTGGTTATTATGAAGACAATTGATTTTTTTCCGCTGTGTGGTTTCGCTGATGTAATATAACAGGAAAGTAATTTTGGCGTTGTAAGAAAACCAGGTATTAATAATTCCATATTGCTTGACAGAGTGTATTTTTCAAATCTCTCTTCCCAAGTACTGAGAGTCCAAATGGCTTCATAATGACAATAGAGCTGATTTTGATGGCATTAATGGTGTCTTTGTATCATCCAACCTACTCTCAGTGTATCTGTCCTTCAATAGCTTAGAATTATGCTGACAACTCATCAAGCTGTCTCGTCTTTCTAGTGTCAGTAATAATAGGAACAGTGTCCTCAATTCTGGGAGGCGATAATCACTGCAACTTTATTTTCAATTACGAGAGGCTAGGATTACGATAAAAAGAATTTATTAACAACATGAGAAAATGTGCGTGAGCATAGGTTTGGCGTAGACTCCAAGAGGTATCCAGTACTAGGGTGAAGCTCCCAGGGGCAGGCAGGCGACAGGAGAACCCCCCGGGCTGAAGATCTGACCCTTCTGGATATCTGATGGAGCCGTGATGCTGGTGGTGGTGGGGGAGGATGTGGTGCGTCAGACTGGTGCAGTTTAGGCAGCTGAAATGACAGAAACACGGAAGCAGCTGAGGGCATACAAATAGAAGGAAATGGTTAGTGATTGGTTTCTGGAGAGGGAGGAAGGGGCGGAGAAAGGAGTGTGGGCTAGTGTGGTTGGACGATGTGGAGCTGGGGGCGTATTTGGCTCCAATTGACAGAATTATGAAAGAAGGAAGTAGCCTTCTTGATTGAACTTACGCTAAGCTTCATAACAATTCAACAACCACCACATACATACAGTTGTGAGAATGAATTACCTGCATCCCTTTATAAATGGCTCCTAAAATAGGGTCTAAGTGATAAAAAAAG
>CABFOQ010007103.1:3310-19067 GCA_900660455.1 Gephyroberyx darwinii
CACACAACCACACACACACACACACACACACACACACACACACACACACACACACACACACACACACACACACACACACACACACACACACAGAGTCAAGTGTAAATACAGAGTCAGGTGTATATGGTACAGAAAAACACTGCTTGTGACTGAACAACTGGCAGAAAAGAGTTTCTGTGGTTGACCTCTGGCCACTTTCAAATTGGACCTACTTTTTCCAGGGTAAGGGTTGCCTTGCAGGCATTGCAGTGGCAGCCTGCAGGGACAACCCCAGCCTAGAAAGCCAAATGCCCTTACTGGGAGAATGCCCAGCATTTTATAAGAGGGAACGTGATGGGTGACTAGAAAGAAATCTTATCTCTGATTTCTCCTTATCCACATCACAACATTAAGCTATTGCATTAAGCTAAGCTATTTCAATTTCATAGTCAAAACCTTGTCAGAAGTCTCTACCCATTTATCGAGGTAAAGGTTGATATTAAATCAGAATCCCTTTCTCAAAAGTGACTAATAGCCTATTTCATTAAAAACTACTCTCAGTGGATTTCCTTTGGATCTAAGATTTTAGTGGTTCACTATTTCAGGTTTTTGTTGTTTTCCAGAAAGGGCCACTACCCTTAAAAATGAGACAATGTTTTGTTGCATCTTGGCTGCTTTGTAAATCCTTACTGCACTGGCACAGCTCTTTCCTTGTGTCAAGCCACCTGAAATGAAGGATTCTGTCTGGAGTATGGTCCAAACACTTTACAAATGTAAGTGAGGATGAACTCCAGGCCTCCCGAAACCCTGTTTTGTCTTCTCCCCCTCAGCAATGTTAGCTCAGTTCATTTAATGTGGTTGAGCAGGGAAATAAGCATCCTAATCGGAAAAAATCGAATTGAAAGTTCTGCGCGGCTCAGCTTTTCAAAAGATGCTGAATTCTTGTATGATGGGAATCCATGTTTGACTTTGCTTGTTGAAAAACATCTGCATAAACATTTAGTTGAGAATGTGTTACATATTTGGATGTAAAGCATCTCATTTTGATATGACTCCTCAAATTCACAATGGCTCTGTTATACTTGCCAACTGAACACTCTAATGTATTAAGCTCTCAGTCTGCTGTGAAAATGTCAAAATATGAGATATCCATGGTGCTTATATAGCTCATTAGTTTCTCAATCTTGCACATTTTATTGAGGGGGGGTGCATTCATTTTGGGGGTAATTTGGTGGGATGAGCTATAAAGCAAATGACAGTTAGAGTCTACAAGCTTTTAGCTTTCTGATCCCCTAACAGTCTGTGAGGTGGCACGATTAAAGCTTAAATAGAGTATTTTAAGGAAAATAAATCATGTAATTCTGAGATATTGTGTCTCTAAGCCTTTGAGGAGCTGTAATGAGGTTTTTGGGGAATTCAAGAATATAGCGTGATTAATCATGATTCATCTTGTACATGTGATGCTCACATAGTCATGACCTATGTATTGTATATATGTAGTGTCAGTGGTCTCTGAAATGAAAACGAAAACACTTCCAAACAAAAGTTTATTTTCTGAAAAATAATTTATTTCCAGAGTAAAATAAATGATATGTTGCCATACAAAAAGTGTAAGAAAAGGGACAATGCCAAAACTGTAACTGTAGAGAGATCAGTAACATAATAAGTCATATGTGCCGAGTAGCATTAGAGTTCTTCAAATACATGTCCAGTAATAAACTCAGTGTGTTCTTCATATTGTCTGAGCTTTTTTCTAACTTCTATTCCGGATATGACAGGCCTGGTCTGATGACACAAATTGTGTTTCTTTGCCCCAATAATGCAACATACTACTTTCATTGCTATGAATTGTCCCAAATCTTCTGTGATATCAGTCACACACACATTTTCATATAATTAGATTAGATATTTTTATATTGTCTTTTCAAATACAATCTAATAAAACATTCTCAGCCTAATGAAACAAATATATTACTCCTAATCTGTTTTACTTGAATGTCAAAACACATAAAAATATTCTTTATGATTTTTTTCTTTTCTCTTCCACTAGGTGCAAAAGTCAAAAGAAAATATAAATAACATTCTTATTTGGATAATCCCTCATTAAGACATATTAGGTTGAATAAACTCTGCAGATGAAAGAAACAAACATGGAAATGCAATAAAATGCTATAATGAAAAACAAACCTGCAGACACAAGACTAATGATAAAGATGGTAGTAGTAGATATAAATTGCACCTATAAAAGACAGACCTCACAGTCTAGTCTAAGCAGTATCAAAAAACAGTGTCTGTGATCCAGCAAGAGAACAAAAATCTGAATGGTGCATGATGACATAAAACACCATCTGATATACTATTATTAGACTTGATTTTCTGACAATGAAAGCAACTACTAGGCCATTATAGTAACCCATTAAGAGTGTTTTTGTTATAGTTGATAAGAAACCTGTCTGCTTGACTGAAATAAAACGTATTAAAAGGATGAACTATTAGTTTGTAAACACTTGGCAACTTTTAAATATGAATAAATGAAGAACCACCCAAACATTTTTTTTTAAACACAATCTCATTTCTGAGAATGAACGACAGAACACACAGTGCACTGACTGAAAGGAACCTGTCATTTTCACACAGATCACCGGACTCATGACAGACCTAAAAGAATATGGCAACTATAGTTGTAGCATTGTGTCCACCCACTAATACTCAACTGAGCCAGACAGTACTGTAGTTGTCGTCTACCACCAAATCAACACAGGAATTCACTGGCACTGGACAACACCTCGCTGATAAGTTAACTACTAAAATGGACCCTTTCAAATGTTACCAAGGATGTGGAGCAGAGAGCAGTGGCAGCCTCCTGTAGCCTGAATGGGCCATTAAATAGATTACTTTTATGAAAACACGCTTTATCCTTTCAAAAAAACAAGAATAAATTCATATTTATTAAATTTAATGTATTCCTTTAAGAGAATTGGAATATTCTATGTTTTCCTTCTCTTGCACTATAAAACAGACTCCATATTTTCACAAAACTCGTGGTCCTCTAGGTTATATATAAACTTTGTCCTGTCAATTAGTTTGGGACCATCCATGTCTGTGAGAGAGGGGTAAAATTCAGTAGGTGTCATATGGCCCTCATGACTTTTGATGTACTTCTTATAGTTCCTGCGTAAGCAATACCAGGTGGTAGTGTAAAGAAGGAAGGCGATACCCTTGAGAATAATGGCAAGGCTCACATACAGATGCCTGTAAGCTACATTGTCATACAGCAAGCAAGCACCCTTATTGCCACACCCCGAACTCCAGAAAAGGCATGTAGAGTCGATCCCAGCACCAAAGATCAGAGGAGGGGGGATGAATCCTATAACACAGACAGATACAGGATTGACTAAACCATTAACTTACTGTCTAGGTATTTGTTGATTTTATTTTGTGATATATTTAAACCTGAAATGACATTTGGTGAAAAAACTAGAAAGCCCCTTAAGCCCCCTCTTATCTACAGTTCCTGTTCAGGTAGCAATGACATTTAACTGTACTCTAATGGAGCTGCAATAGTGAGCCAAGTAAGGCCATGGTAATTGCTACAGCAGTTATACCGGTTATATAATTACATACGGAGTTCAATATTCAAGTGTTAACATTCATAAATGCATTAACTAATGTAAACAGCTTGGGATGGGGACCGGTACAGTAATGGAAGAATGATAGCTGAAGATACACAGCATTTATTTTGGCACAGATATTAAGTTTAGTGCATCTTACCAAGGAGTCGGAGCAAGAGAAACAACACTCCAAGGGCGTATGATTTCAGCTCAGGGCTCACGGTCCTTCAAGAGAAGCAGATGACCCAAAAAAAAAGGGTTATTTTATCTTCAAAATGTATTTCATGCATACACACCTATCCACATACTGTAAACCCCACAGATAAATACATCAAAGCAGGCACCCACATAAGCGTACATACACACACGTGAAAACATATATACACGGGGCAGTAAAGTGAGGGGTGTGGCGGCAGATTGTACCTGATCAAGATTATAACAGAGGGCGTCTGGGCCATGGCTCCAATCAGGCTGCAGGCACAGATCACACACAGGAAGATGAGGAAAGCCTCCTGGCAGCCGGGGCTGGGGCACTTTCCTGGAACTGCTGTGGCAAACTCACTCTCGCTGGATATGCACGTGCACCCCGTCAGGTTCTGTAAACAGGAAAACATGGGAGTGAAGAAACATTTACACTGTTCAACAATACCTAATACAAATTACAGGGAAAACATGTTATTGTCCGTTCATTCCGCCCTTTGTATCTGGGCAAATGTTTGAGGAAAAGCTCAGCAACAACACAGTGCAGCTGAGCGCCGTATATATCTGGACTTGAAGTAAACCTTTCCTTTGCAGCAGAAAGACAGCAGCCATAGTAATGTTTTACACTGCTGAGCTGAGTGTGTGATGAGAATATAGAAGACATTAATCTGCAGTCAGCATCAGGTCTCAGAGAACCATGGCACCACTCGATTACCCAGCATGTAATAACTGATGACAGAACTGTGAAATACTGAGATGCAGGGTTGATGTTGAGGTTGCTTTAAAAGCCACAGTATATGGAATATTTTCATCAGTCAAAAGAAAACCTTGGATCATCTGCAGAGTAATTAACTAGGTAGCTTTTCTGAGGCATTGTATCGTGATTGGTTATTTCTGCTCATCAGGACGACAACTGAATCTATTCCTGAGATTTTAATTTTCGCTGCTGTGTAACGGTCTCCAGCTTTCACAGGACTTTAATTGGGGAATCTGAGAGGATGATAACCTGAGAGATGCTTGATGAGGCCTCTGTGCTCACTGATTTGGTGCAGCCGGCGAAGCAGGCAGACAGGTAGGTGACTCCATTGGAGCCGCACACGGGACTGATGGAGGAGGTGAAGCAGTGACAGTGACTGATGCACTGAGCTTCTGGTTTCTGGCCCAGCTGCAGTGTCCTGAACAGAGACACGGGAATTTACACATCCATTTTTTACTATAAATACAAATTGTGTATGAATCAAGATAAATGCGTATAGAATAGAATGAAAGAAGATAGTTAAAACACTCCTCTGGTAGAAATACTTCTGTGACACTACAGTGTTATAGGACACTAAAGGTCAAACACCGCAATGCTTAAGTTGCTGCACTTACTATAAAAGGGTAAGTGTCTTTTGCAAAGTTTGCAAGGTGTAACAATAAAGTCACCATCACTTTTAACATCAGACTAACAACCAGGATAATAGTCTTCTAACCTATATCAATGGATGGATGCATCGTGCTCTTACTTGTTGCCATACATGACTGTCACTCCAGCGACTGGGCCTGTGTCACAGCCCAGGAACAAGAAAGAGATGTAGCAGGCAGTGGAAATCAGGTTGACCAGCATGGCCATGCGGATGGCTCCCAGGGCAGACAAATTCAGCTTCTTCACCAGCAGACCGCCCATGAAGATCCCCAGACATGCACACGGAATGGCTGTCATACCTTCAGAGAGTGGGCCAAGACCTGTTTATCGTACTGGAATACAAATGTGTATAGGGGGGATGTGTGAGGGGAGGGGGGAAGAGAGGGAAATGTGTGTATGTGTGTGTTTGTTTGTGCATGCAAGTGTGTAATAGTATGTAAACGTGTGCAATAAATACAAACCTAAGAGTTGATTGGCCGAGGTGGTGGTAAGGTTGAACTGCTGCTCTAGGTACTTCCCCAGAAAGGCTGCAAAGCCAGCCACCACGCCAATCTCCATACATGCAGCCAGGATGATGCACGTGAAAACTGGGTTCGAGAGGAGGTGCTTAGTCACCTTGGGGATCACTGGTACATGGGGTGAAATTAGGGAGAATTAAGTTATTTAAGGAGTAACATCATCAATAGGCTGGTAAACTGGCCAGCTTCTACAATACTTAATGTCAAACTGGACAGATAAAGAACAAGGGCTTTCCTTTCTCATACTGCTTGTCATACATGGAACAAATCAAAAATTAGATTGAGACAGTAATCTCATTTGGTTTAATCTCATTTGGATGTTCATAAATGTGTTCATCAATCAATAACTCAATAACAATTAGGCAAAATGTGGCAAAAGCACAAACACCTGATCGTCAATTAATCACAAATGCCTGTCATGTATTTTTTTTTACAATAAAGAGCTTGTGATGTTTTTATTGTCAAAGAATGTAAATCTTCCCATTGAAAGCTTTATCACAGAGGATCTTGCACTCTCACCTCTGAGTTGCTGACAGCAGGTGGGGCTGTTGGCAGGCTCGTGGTTGCGCGCCACCCCGTTGCTGGGCTTGGGAGTCTCATAGTCGGCACTTAGAGTGGGAGGAAGCATGGCCTGCTCACTGTCTGCCCCACCCTCCTCTTCCCGTGGCGCCAGCGACTGGGGGAAGCCAAACATCAAGAGAGCTGAGAAAAAGAGTAAGGCACCGCACAGAAGGAAGCCGGCCCACCAGGCCCCAATCCATCGGGGATCGTCAGGAGTGATGCCCAGCTTGTCTGTGGAGAGGCAAAGCACAAGCACAAACGTCACTAAACCACAGACACACAGAAAACCCACACCAACAATGCAGTATTTTAGAAATAATAACTCACCAGTGTCAATGAAGATAGCATCAACATAGAACTTGGTGCAGAGGGATCCCAGGATAAAGCCACAGGCAGGCCCAAATACCAGAGTAGAAAAGAGGATTCCTGCACAGCAACAACAAACAAAAATTCAGACTTTAGTTTAGTTTAGTTCAGTGCACTATAGTGTAGTGTTGTGTAATGCAGCTTAATTAAGCTTATTTTAGTTTATTTGACAATTTCTAAAATACCATGCCCAATAGCACATGCTCTTACAAGGGTCAAACATAACACATTAAAGTCCAGTGCAGCCTTTGAATGTAAAACAGTGTCAGTGAACTCACATATGAGTGATCAAAAACAAACCTTCCATTATTAACACAAAGCAAAAAGTCATCGACAAAATTTGACAAACATCACAACATCAAGGAAGTTTTGACTGTAATGTATATTCCTAACTGCACCACTGGGAGGCAATATTGGTCACTTCTATGTGTTTTTTTCCCCAAAAGGTGCTGTAAGATTTCAGAAAGAAGCAACAAGGCAAACAGAGAAACATTTCCATCTTGGCCATGTTTCAATTTAAACCACAATGAATACACAGAAGTGATGGAACCTCACACACAAGGACAGTATGATCATATGGCTCGCCTTTCTTCAGTGAGTATAATAAGCCCACTGGCAGGGAAATGCATCGTGCAAACAGATACACGTCACACACACAATGTGAATGAGACCTGACAATAAAACCAGTTGTTTTGTCCCAGTCTGCTCCAATGGGCAGCTGGAGTTAAAATGTGTAGCTTGATCGCAAATCCTCATTGAAGTGCTATCAGGGGGTGAGAGTCTGGCCCAGTGACTCAGACTGCAGGCAGGCAGGCAGAGATAATGAAGACTCAAAGCTCTATTTGGGAAACAAACCTCTCCCTGCCTGAATGTCCTGTGATCTCTGGTATTATAGACCAAGTATTGAGTGTTTCTGACATTACAGTAACAAACCAGATCTTGTTCTAGGTCTGATCAGCACTGTTTACAACAATGATAATGGTACTTCTGGCTACAGATCACCAATGAAAATCATGGTGAAATCATCGACAGCGACACAACCTCTGTGCTATTACACTTTGCCCTGTAAGTCTGCAGGGTGGTCAGGATGGTCAGGGTGGAGGGGATGGAGAGAGCAAGAGCCATGCTGAGGCTAACAGCCACCCAACATGACCCCCTTGCTGGCTGCAGGTTGGCTAGAACATCGCTGCTAACAACAAGCAGTCTCCGGTAAGCTAGCAGCCACTTAATGAGCATTCATGGAAAATGTGACTAAGTTTTACTACTCAGCTCTTGTATACATCTCTGTTAGCGCCAAGGAGCGCTCACAGTCTGCTTCCTGGCCTGACCACCCACACAGAGAGGGAATCAGCACATCTGCATTATCGCAGCCTCATTCACATTATAGCTTATTCCTCAAATAAAGTATGAAATGTAATAGCACACTGGTGGGTTAGTTACTGCTCACTACCTATAATGTGTGGTAAACTAAGTCCTTTAGACAACATAAGCACTGAGACTAAAGAAAGGGACTTTTATGTTTTTTTTCCCTGGGTGTACAGCTGAGGCCTCAAGCGTCTTAGTGGTTGACAGTCAGACAAGATCGGCATGTTGGTTTATTGTCTCCTTGAAGCACCATTGTATTACCGGTTCTTCACCTCTTCCTTGTGCTAGCTGTGGAGGAACAAGGAGGCACTAACTAAGCAACTACTAATCTACATCCCTGTCATTTCATGAATGTGGTCCATCTATGAAAATAGAGCTAGGCTAGGCTACACTGGAGCCAGCCGAATACAAGACTGCCAACATGAAAACAAATAAAATGAACCCCAAAATAGCAGCTCTCCACCACGTTCATACATTGACAGATGGACTGAGACCTACACACACACACACACACACAAACAAACACATAGAAAAGTGTGGAGGTACGGCACTACAGGATACAGGCTCACTGGATACCAATAAACACGTGTGGTTTAACGGCACTCTCACAAAGAATGGTTGCAGTTTCGATCTGACTAGCTAATTTGCCTGTGGTGTTACAAATTAGGACTGCACAATCTCTGTTTCAAGTGTTTCCTTAGAAACTGCGAGTGTTGTCTCCTCATAGCAACAACATCACGACTGCTTTCACCACAGGAAACCTCACAGAGGAAATTCAGTTAGTGAAATCACCTTCCAAGAGATGACGGCTAGCCCGAGTCCACAACCGCTGAGAGGATAAATGTTTCCACCAAGCTCTCTACCCCCAGCTGCTTTTAGAAATACTGTCTCCTTGGAGATAACATTGTACGATACTGCAAGCTTTGCACGTGGAAAAGATATCTAATCTACAAGGGACCATGCCTCTCTACCAATGTACTGATTCTGTGCAAGAAAAGATGGGTGTATGATTTAGGAGTTTGTGATAAATGTTCTCATGAAAGATTAATTGAAATATTTTAATATTTAGCCTTTGCAGCAAAGTCAACTTTCTCACGACATTGAGATGGCATGAAAGTTAACTAGCAGAGGATCATATGTCCAATAATGTTTCAGCCCAGTTTCCCTCTTCTCTTTCCTCTGTCTACCAATTGGAGTGACGTGAGATGCTCAAGACTAAACTCTTCAAGTTCTTCTTTGGTGCTGCTACATAAATCTGTTTTTAATATAGTTCAGTGGTACGTTCCAGGCAGGACACAAAACAAACAGGCTTCCCATGTCTCTTTTAGTGTTAGATAACACAAGTCTGTCTGAATCAACCCTAATTTGTCTCCATTTGTTTCATTTACATTCTTCAATTGTGAGTTGCTCAGCTAGAGTGCTGCTTGTTTCTCTGAGGTGAGGTGATGAATGGCATGTGGCCATAAAGGACAGGAGATTTGGTCTGCTTCATGTGAAAATTCCCCTGGGCACCACTGACAAGCTTGGGTACCTTTATTACAAATGTCTGTTCCCCATCCACTTCAGTGGCGCAGCATTATTCAAAGTTTTTCCTATTAATCTCATTTCAAATAAATTTGCTCTGACTGTGATAGCAGACCTTTACACTTTGCTCTGTGATAAAAAGCCAACTGAGTAGCTGTAAGGGACATATTTCAAGTTTTTCATGACAGGATTGAGCCAAAAGAAAAAAGAAAACCTAAGTTAAGCACATTAAATCTCCATGAAGGACAAAACATGACCAGAGCCATGGGTAATCATGTGTAATACACTTCTTTTCCGAACTGCCTCTAAAATCCCCGCTCCCTTCCAGCGGCCCTGTTATAGATAAGTACAAAACAACCTAATTTGTTTATGTTGTAGTTTGCCCAAGCCTTTTAGTATCTTGTGAATTATCCTCTCAGGGGAGCATGTCAGAGGTAATTCAATAACAAAGCTTGGCTCTAGTGTTTTTATTTCCCTATAATTTGTTTAGAGACCAACGGACTAGGCTGGGCGAGCTGCTGCCCATAAGGCATATCCGGATATTAATTAACCCACAGATGCATCCCGTGACAAATGCAATGCAGTTGTCAATGTGACTTAGTTTTCTCTATTCAGATGAAGATAATGCTGAAAACAGAAATGCCTACACATACCATTAAAAACCATACAGGCCTACGATTTTCATCTTGTGCGTCAGAAAGGGGAATTCTTATTTCATCATAGAGTGTAGCGGTAACAGTTGAGCAAAAATAAAACGGTGCTCAACGGTCAGCATTTCCACATTAGTAGTGATGATTCAGGTATAATCCTTGGACTCCTTACAGGCACCTCCATTTTATAGAGACTCTCACAATGGTCCCACCACGACACAGTACAACGATTAAACCATAATACACACCATGACAAAGTGTGACTGTCTGGGCCGACCCTTCATAAGATCACTGTGGACCTCTGGAGCCGAGTGAAACCCCAAGAGAGACCGATATACAGCTACTGTACTCGATACAGACACAAGTTACTACACAGAGCTAATGGACGTTTTAAAAGCCCACAAATTTCTTCAGACCATCCAGGGAATGGTTTGAGATTGCAAGCAAACATAGTATGAGGTAAATAACTCAAGGTAATTGAATGTCAGATGCACCTGCACCATCCTCGGTTCATTTCCTGGTCTCACTGTACAAAGGGAATTCCTTGTTCTCCTACATTAATCCTACTCCGGTTTGCTCAGTTATCCCCTAAGCTAAGTAAGAGTGTGGGGACACAACGTGTGCAATGTGGCAGACCAAACAACAGCTCGTGCCACTTTCACAAGGGACCAGATGGAGACTGGGAGTGAGCGAGATCATCCCTAAGCTGAGGCCAGGAACCGGTGTTTCAGACCTCCACCTCTTGACATGAGTTTATGTCAAAAGCCCAGAGCCGGAAAGAGCAGAACTATGTAGCATACACAGGATTTCACAGTTACCTTAAAATAAATGTGACTGAAACCAACATGACCCTAACTGTAAACAACCCTTAACCGGTTATAAAAAACTGTAGACTATGAATTCAAACAGCTTTCAAACAAAAGCTTCCCCTTCCTCTTCTACTATGAGCCAGGTCACAACACCCTCTCTCCTGTGGGTCCAAAACCTTGCAGACAGAAGATTGCCATTGTTAAGACTGAAGAGAATCCAGAGAAAACGCCCAAACAGGTGAGAGATGTCAAGACTCGGTACAGGCCATTCCCCGCATGTCCAGTGGAGCAGACTGACATGGAGGATCACTCACACCGACAGTTACACAAAAATTCAGACAGTTGCTTGGTGCAGGAATGCCATAAAGGACAGGTCGGAGATTAGTTAACCCTCTCTCTCTACGCTATCATGCAAGATATGCCACATACTTAACAATGAGCTCTCTGGTCTCACTCACTGTGCTCATGCAGTCCAGCAGAAGGATATTTGATGTACGATAAGGGCATAATGTCTCGTTTCTGGTTTGCCAAAGAAACCCAGTAGGCCACGGACCAGGTTTTAGAAGTAAAATAACTTATCTGACGAATCACCAAAAAACGGCAATACATATCACACATCAATTTTTTTTTTTTTGTATTTGACAATTTTGACACGTAAATATACAGTCTTTTTCCCTTTTAAAATTAAGTAATTTGCCTAGAAACTAAAAATGTAAGAAAGACCCGAGGCTAGTTTAAGTCTAACCTTACATTTGTAAGAGGTAATTTGTCTTTCCTTCTTGGACTGTTAATGCTGTTTTCTGGCCCATATTTTGATGGGAGACAAAAATCCTTTCAGCTTTCCAGCAAAATAGACTCTTGACCTTCAACACTCAAGTGTCAAAAAAGGCAACACATCTCAGTATGTGCCCCAAATGACATAATTCATAAAGTGCTGTAGTTCGCACCAAGAGTATATTAGAAAATTCATTTCTATTTTAGATTTCACATTCAATAATTCCTGAGATGGTCATTCATAAATAAAAGGCACTAGAGCATGCCATGACGTAACCTCAAATGACTGCCCACTGCATAATGCCAGAATCTGCTGAAGCTACCTACACATACATGCCTACATTATAGGACTCATGGCAGTTATGTTCATTTCATCATTAACAAGTGTGCACATGTTTATGAAAGATTACAAAGGGCAACAATTGCAGACATAGTCTCCTAGCTGCTTGTCCAGTCTGTGTAAAGTTTTGCCTCTCTCGTTATGCTTTTCTCTTTGTTTGCTGTCGCATTCGATCTCCGTCTGACATTCACTTTGCTTTAGGCGCCTTAAGAGAAACTGACAGGGCGCTCATATTCCTCCGAAAGACATATATAACATCAGAAATACCACTTCCTGTTCTCTCTCTGAACCACAGGATGTGAACCTGTGAAAAAAAAGACACACCCAGGAAATGAGCTAGCATAAGCTACCAGTCAGGGATTAATCAATCCCCTGACTGAGATTATAGAAGACTTAAGAGTTTAGAGTTTAAATTATGTAAATATTTGGATTGTGCGACACAAAAAAATCAAACAGTAGACGTGATCGGAGTTTGGTGCTGTACTTTCAGCAGAGGGGAATATTTGAGCTGTTGTATAAACTCAGATGGCTCCCATGATGCTGATAGGATAAATAACAAACAGGTAAAGACATAGAAAGTAGTCTGAGTGAAGCTAAGATGAAGCCTATTTTGATGATCCACGCCAAGTAAAAGGGGATTAGGGCCTGCCAAATCTTCAGTGATCCACAAGTGACTCCTAAAAGCATTAGCCAGAGGCCTTTACCCCGGGAGCTGAAGCCGTAACCCACCAGAATGGTTTTCAGTATCAACATCAGCATCAGTTGTCAAGGAGTGGCAACTCTTACTAATATCTGGATATTTACATTTGAAAAATATCTGAAGAACCTTATCAAAAAAGTACCACTTTCTCAAACACAAGAATTAAGATATTAAGTTTCAGTTTGAAGTTGACAGCGTGCAAAGGTCTTATATTGTTTTATGGTGACACAAGCGGTGGAAAGTGACACTTTTAGTGGAAAGAAATACACTTCTGTCCACTGAAATGGTTTGCTGGTTAACTCTACCCTGCTACCCTACAGTAACCCTGTTGGCTCTACACGACCATGACCTAAATAACAAGCCAAAGCTTAAAGTAGGCTCTCAACTCACATTCAAATGCCATTACATCAGGATCATCCTACTTTAACTTCCGCTTACGTCAAATCATCTAAAATTTTAAACCAGCCTACTGCACAGGTTTAGTCACATTCTGTTATCAAAATAGTTTCTTCTTACCTCGTTGAAGCTGACTATTAACTTTCATTACAACAAATGAGTATTAAAATGGTTTCATTGATGCCATATGGTAACTAAATAAAAAGTACAGCTTAACTTGTTTAAAACTATTAACATTTTGACCCCATGGATGAGCAGTGGGGCTTCTGTTGAGCTGCCGTCAGGCTGCAGCTGGGCTGTAGTCTAGCTTGGCCCAGGTGGTTTCCGTAAAAAAAAAACACACTCTTCTCAGCAGCCCACTTTCCCAGAACTCCATGTCATGTTTAGCTGGGTGCTGGCTGAGTCTGAGCCTCCAACAGGTCACAACTCTAAATGGAAGTTGAATGTAAGGCCTTGCTGCCTCCTATCAACAGTCCAAATCACCAGCCATTTTAACCTCATATTGTATGCAACAGCATAACAATTTGCAATCTGGAAACTTCGACTGGGCCTGTGCACTGGCATCACACAGGGTGTATTATACTGCATCATCCTGTGTAATTCAACACAAAACAAGCCATTGTTTTAGATGCCTGCATCTAAACTGTTTCACTTGTCGGCTATGTGAGGTTTGTTATTGTCACTAATATTAATTTGCGTTTAATGCAGAGCTGGGTCAAAACTATTTATCTATCTTTTTTTCTAGAAGCATTATTATTTAGATGGTGTGAATACTGTTTCTCAAAATACTTGAAATATGTGTATATTTACTGAACTTTCATGTAAACGCAGAGGAGAGACAATATATCGAAATCAAATATATCTACAACCATATGTTTAGGTAAAGAACAGTAACTCATGACAGAAATCTGCTGTGCCGTCAGCCCCAGAACAGATCTTGGTCCTATTTTATAATTCAAGGGCTGCGACAGCCAAGCTGCCACATCCCATGACTCTTTGGATGACAATGAAGAGGAAAATCACTTAAGTAAGACACTCTGCAGCAGGATGGGGAAAAGAAAAAGGTTTTATCAAGCGGGACACATGGCTGAGTTGGAACAGAGAAAGGTTGTCATGGAAAGAAATATTGGTTTTAATCTAAAAGAAGGTTGTGCCCTCTGACGGCATATAACACAAGGTGAGGCCATCACATTAGAGCTTGTGATGTTGACACACTCAGTACAATGCTCACCTTCTCCTGATAATGGGACACCGACCTGACAGCACAAGTGAAATTAAGCAGTTTCCATCCATCACTGTCACTGCAAGGCAAATTCTGTTCTCAGGCCGAAAAAGCAAATATTATTACAGTATTGTGATATATTACCTCTACTTAGCTAGCTTACTCCTCTATATTGTGAAAACATGAATTTATCATTTATTATTTCAGTTAGAGGCCACCATAAACTGTGCCAGTGACCCGTCAAATGTGCTTACAATTCCTTGGTCGCCGACAGAAGTCGATAAAACTTCCAGCATTATTCTGAATAAAAGCTTGCAGGGGATCGCATCCCATCATTTCCTTTCTCAAGTGATTGAGCCTTGAACTTGATGCCAAAAGCGGTTTTACAAAAGTGTCACTTGATGTTCTTGTTTTTCATGCTCAATAGTATGGCTCATCTGTGGCCATTTGGCTTAAACCCTTCAGAGAGACACTATTTGGCAGTCTAATTACCACACACCCACATGCACACACACCCACCCACACACACACACACACACACACACACTCACTGGTTCAATGTCCAAGATGAGCTTCTAAGGTGTCATATGTCGTGTTAATCCTTTAGCAGGCACTTTGACTCCCAAGATGCCAGCTGAATAAAGATAATAGTACCACACTTACACCATGATGGGAGTAAGTTGCCTAGCTACAAGTCTCATGAGTTGACCACATGGTGCCAGGTCTGTATTTGTGTTGTGCTTTGCCTACCTGTATTCAATTTCTATTTCTGTCCAGTGGGTCAATGACATTAGGCTACTTAACACTGATACATTGTAACATAATCTTTGAGTCCAATTAACCTTTTGTCATCACTTACCCCGTAGCAGGAAGGAGTGAAAACCCTCCTTAACCTAAATGGCACATTTAGTTTACATTTAGGCCATTGTCTTTGACCAGATCCTTTATGTTCTTTAAATTTACGTTCCCATATAATGAAATTATACTTTCATTGTACTTCGATACACTTTCATTGTACTTTAATTGTCGGCAAGCAGTCAGTGAGCTGCGTCTCCTTAAAGTGATAGGCTTTTTAATTCACTGTCTGTGAAACAATGCTGCCAGAGCTAGTCCCTGCTGCTAAATTAGAAGACATTTTCCTCTGCAAAGGTAGTGATTTTCAAATATTACAGTAATGTTAGCTTCGACTCCTGTTACAATAATAATGATAGTCTTTCGGTGCCACGCGATTACATAAACAGACTGGGCATGTTTTCAAACAGGGCATTGATGTGGTACTGGAACCTCAGTGGACTCTATCAGACTGCCAACTCTGTCAGCACCAGGTCAGCAAGGG